>VOQJ01029092.1:10557-29564 GCA_015052665.1 Apistogramma diplotaenia
AGGAAACAGTTAACAATATACTGTAACACTAAATCCTGTTTCATCCTGTTTCCACCGCTGTGAAGCCTGCTTTTGTGCCTTATTTTCATGTATTTCCAATGAAAAAAAAAAACTGGTGCCAGTGCCAATAAGTTTGATCATCTTGACCATCACCCAGGTGCCAAAATAATAAATGCAAGATAGAAATAAGAAATATCAATACAATAAATAAGGATCTTGTATTTGCAGTGCAGCAGTATGCATGTAGTATGATGCAATATTTACAGTAAGCTGAGGTATAAATAGCAATAAATGGCTAGATGATGGGGTTATATAAGAAATTCATAGATGGTTTCCATTAATGTAGAACTGGCTCCACATTTCTTGTTATTCCCAATATGTTTATGAATACAGATTTAAAGAAAGAAACAAAATGTCTTCATTTATATGATAAAAAAAAATCATGCTACTATTATCAGCTGCTGCAGTGAAACCTCATTAATAGAGAGTGAGTTACCTTGTAATCTATGTTAAAATCCTGCACCAGATTGAGATCCAGGAACATGCGAATGGTGGCCTGCGTGGTCACATCTTCAGGCAGGCCGAAACCAGAGAAATGGAAGTCGAGAATTTGCAGCGATTCAGCAGAAGGAATAATGGTCTCCTGAAAACATCCCCAATAAAAGAAACATATTCTTTACTTATGGGCACAAAATATTCCGCTATACACACACACACACACACACATGCATGCACACAAACAAAATGAATCTTGATTTCTTTTCCTCGGTTCACCTGACAGTGTAAACACAGGAAACCCCTCTACATTTAACATGGGTGAAGAGGTCACCTTAACCTTTGCACTTACACACAGTGATAGCAGCTGATTAAGAGCTTTAAGTTGTTAGAGCATTAGTGGTTAAATAGCATTAAACCTTCTTTATCCGCTCCCTTGGAAGACAGCAAGGGTGGATTCCGTAACTACAGCCACAGTGATTAAAAAAAACAGCATCAGAAAGAATATGGTCCATGAAAGAAAAGGGAACAAATATGTGCGCTTTTATTTTCTAATAAATCACTATTTACACTGTAACAAAGCTAAAGAAAGATTCACCTGCAAAGCCTGGATTTCCTGCTCTGCTGCAGTGATGTGGTAGGCAAGGACCTGCACGATCACATGGAAACAAAACTTTAAGTTTTGCAAATTCTTCTGAGTCTCCTCCAAAGATATGGGAAACAAACTCTTTGTGTAAGACAGTGTTCTCACCTCCTGTGTGACCTCGATGCTGGCCCTCCTCTCTTCAGTGATCTGCACAGCCTGAGCATACTGCAGAGCCAGGCCACAGTACACTGCCAGGTCTTCCAGGAGGCGCTCATCATATCGGTTAAAGGATTCCATTTCGTCTGACTCTCTGCTTTGTTTGTTCATCAGCTGGCACACGGCTAAATTACAATTAAAGTAAATGGTAAATGGACTGGTTGTTATTTTCGACTCTACTCAAGTACTCGAAGTGCTTTACACAACATGCCTTTCTATCAGATATTCACACACATTCACACTCTGATGGATGCATCAGATGAGATTAAGTGAGCAGTATAAAATAGTATAAAGACAACACAGGAAGTAAGACACGGGGGTGCAGGTGATTCTAGCTGTGAGAGCAGAATTTGAATCACCTATGAAACCATTAGCAATTATTATAAGTAGTGTAGGTGTTTACACATTTGTCTCCCAAGCAAAAGATCCCTAGTCTTACCCAGGGAGGAGACAGAAATTCCTTTGGGGGTGTGTCAGGAAGCACATCCAGTGTAAAAGGATGAGCAAATCTAACACACAGAGCTAGCACTTGTGAATGTGGGAGCAGCCCAAAGCAGTTGTGTGCTCGTCTGTAGGTGAGTTTTGTTTTCAATGTCAGACCCTCTTTAGTTCACAAGACCTACAATCTTTATTACCACTGAAGAAAGGAACTCACCGAGAACATTTTCAGACCTCTCGTTTCTAACAGGGCAGCAGATGAGACTCCTTTTTGATTCCTCTGAACTCTTCGACATATTAAGTGTTTCCATAGAAGTCAGGGTTCGAAAGGCATATGATGGATCTATGTCCCTGAGGTCGTGCTCCCTGAAAAATGATGATCTCAAATTACAGAACGAAAACCCACTTTGTTTTTCTTTAAAGTAAATCAAAAGCAAGGACCTGCAAAGTTTGCAGACAATACCTTCTGTAGATCTGGCAGGTGGATCCGAGCTCCTCACACTCCAAATGTATAACTCTTGAGAATGAAATCTGTAATAAAACAAAAGAATTTTTTTTTAAAAAAGCACAGAATTTTGTGTACTTTCTGTATTACTAAAAACACTGTAATTCTAAAGCAAGCAAACAAACTAAAGTGAATCAGACAGGATATGGCGCACCTTTTCTTCAGTGTCTGAACTTTGCTCACTGGGGATGAAGATGGTGCAGTACTGAGCGTGTGTGAAGGGCATGATGGTGGCTGCCATCTTACTCAGCATAACTTCAAAGGAATGGTGCTCCTTTGATAATACCTGTGCCATCTCTATCAAAGCCTGACACACACACACACACACACACACACACACACACACACACACACACACACACACACACACACACACACACACACACACACACAGAGTTATGCATGAAGATATTACATGGACATACACACATTACTAGGAATAAACAGATTTTAAACTGTTCTCTGTTTTTACCTGACTGCGTTTAGCCTCCTGTCTCGCACTTTCATACAGCTGCACATTATCCAGGACCATTCCCAACACATCCATGTGATTTGAAAGCACCTGAAATTTAGATTTATAGGAGGTAAGTATTAAAATCAGACAAATATCTCACATAACAAATCCTGTGTCACAGAAAAACTAACCCCACCCCCCCAAAACCCTCACCTTTTCATCCACGTTTGTAAAAACGGAACGTGACCCATCACAGCCATTTTTTTTGTTGACCATCACCAGTACACCTACCACCTGTTCAGAAACAAAGAAAAGTGGACACTCTCCCACGGGACTCTGGGTGTGCACTTACATTAAGCAAGTGGTATGTGCATAAACGCACAAACCAATTAACGTAAAATATAATAAATGATTTTATTATATTATAATTTTGTGATTGTTACCTCTCCCCTGTGGTTGCTGATGGGAACACTCAGAACAGTCCTGATCTTTGATGTTTGATCGCTGTCCGAGCTGAATCTGGGATCCTTTTGAGACAAATAAGTGCATATAAGATGATCATTTATTAATGCTTACTTAATTAAAAGCAACATGTTTTAAACATATCCTATCCCACAAGTTTCTGTGGTATAGCTTTATGTGTAGCACCAGACTTTAACACCTGAACAAACTTCACTCTCTGCACTCTCTGCACACTCATGTGTCCTTAAGATACCTGGTCAGCATTGTTCATCGGCCTTAGCGACATCTGACCAAGAATACCCACATTTCTCAGGATCCCGGATGTTTAACAGGTTATTAGGGACAACCCATCCACACCCACGCGCCCTGGGTTTACCTGGTGTCCACCTCTGCCAGGCACACATTCCTAATCATATTACTTGTAAGGACAAGAAGAGCTGCTGTGACCATCACCTGTAAGCCTTTTAGTGAGCTTTTGTGGGTTTGTATGTGTGGGTGTGTGCAAGGAAAGGACGGTAATCCGAGGTTTATCACTGGAAGCAGTCTCTAAAAGGATTAAAGGAAACTGCGTCATCGGGGATTCCCTAACAGGCTTCCACCATCCTTGAAATAACCATGTCGTCATCTCAAAACAGACTTCAGGGAACTGGGTGACTTATTAAACACAGTCATTCTTAGCTTCCTTGCCTGTGCCCTGGAGCATATGTGTTAAGCCTGAATGCACAGTCATGACATTTACCTCAGATGCATCCCTCAGATTTATTGGTGAACCTGTAGCCAGGACGCATCCCATGATACCCTTCACCAGTTCCATTTGAGCATGGCTGTACACATTGCCCTCGTTCAAGTGCCCCAGTGATGTTAGGGCTATCACCTCCTCCAGGTTACTCCTTCCACCGCAGTCTTTCCGCACGAGAGAGAGGGAACCACCCTCAGCTCCCAGCAGCTCCCCAGCATGGATCACAGCCCCCTGGCAGAGCTCTGCTAAAGAACCCACCCAGCGTAGGCCTTCTCCCAGGAGCCCCATCATCCAATGGCAGCCATCAGTGTGGCCACATGCTATGGTATTTGTAGCAGTGGGTAACAAAAACTGTGGAGAGTGGTGCAAGTTCAGGGAACAGGGGCAAATGTGAGAAGCTTGCTGGCAGGGAGAAAAGTGGAAACGAGAACAGCGAGGTAAGCAGGGAGAGCAAGCGGAAAGGCTGTCTTTAGCATCTGGATTAAAGTGGTCCGTCCATTCAGGGACACTGAGGTTTGAAGCAAGAGGTTTGAGCCTCTCTGTTAAAGTTGAAATGTTCAGGTCTGGGCTTCTCAGCGGGGAAGAATTTCTTCGATAAGGAGTCTTCATGAGCAGCTCAGAATGGTCAGAGCTGCTCCTTGGAAACCTTGACGGTAGTGGGGACATCTCTGTCTGTGGACAACTGGTTCTGAAATCACAGATTACACGACTTACTGCTCTGAAAGCAAAACTAAAATGAATTCTTAAAATTGTTATTATTAAGTGGTTAGGTGGAAATATCATTTTATCGTATATTGACATTAACAATATGACAAAGTGAGACTCTGAGATTATAAAATATAAACTCTTACGCTGAACTTCTGCGTAAAAAGTATGCCTTTGTGAAGTCGGAGTGGTCATCCAACCACGCTTCCTCTTGGTAGCTTCTCGTGGCGTCTCCAAACTTCCTGCTTCGCGTCCTGGAACGCGGGCTCCACAGCGGGGAGAAGAACCAACCCGTGCTTTGTAACATCGGCGGCTCACTCACGGTTTCCCTGCGGATCGACTCCACGCCAGCGTCAGAAGATGCCCCGGGTGTCACGCTGCCAGACTCCATGGACTCCAGCGCTTCAGAGTGAAGGCAGGGCATCCCCTCGCTCAGGTAAATCGAGAAAAGGTCGGGTAAACTCAGCTTTTACGCCCAGTGATCCCTGCAGGAGAAACGCCTCAAACGCGAGGAGGCAGAAGGCAAAGCAGACTGACGACTTACCAGAGAGGAGAGCCTGAAGAGCCCGTGGAAAGGATTGCGTCAAGTTAATCCCCCGAGCTTTTTTTAGCCAATCTCCGTTAAAGGGACCCGATTTAAACTTTACGACAGAATAAATGGATTTGCTCTAACCTATGAATTGGTCATGGCGTTTCGATTTTACACCTACATAAAGTTTGAGTGTTCAAGAAAGTAAATACCTCTAAACTTTGTATACTAACAAAGAGCACTGATATTTACATTGTTACTAATAATATGGGTTAATGTTAAATATTTGGTTTTAAGTACACAAATCAGGTAAAAAAATGACCATAAATACATAATAAGTTGTGTTAGATTGGATAAATTATAGGAAATGATAAAGCTTAATTAAAAACAGCTTGGTAGTTGACTACAGCATCAGCAAATATTTCAGTTGTGCTATTTAGAGCTTTGGAATTGTTCTCTTGAAGTGCCTCATATAATGTACAGCATTAATAGTCATATTCTCCTAAAGAAGAAACAGTCCAGCATTCAAACTATAGATTATATAGAAACTATAGATCACCTTATGGAATGTAAGTAAAGTCAAATATTCAGATTTGTTTAATTTATGCTGTCAAATATTACTCCTTGTAAGAAAGGCAGAGAACATAAAGACTAAGTGACCAGAACAATGTTTATTTATTATGAAGGGATCGGCACACAGTACTGTAATAAGAAAGGGCTTATCACACTTTTTGTGTGTTATCTTATTTAAATTTCACTTACCAATCGAGAAACTTGTGTGTGATCATTTTATTCCTGTTAAGCGTTTCTCTTTCATCTATTTAAATGGTTATGCAGTCTTCAATATTATTCTGATATTAATTTTTTACAGAAAACTGCATGCCAGAGTACACACCACTCAGTGTTTAACGACTCCCTCTGCTGGTCTCGGGTGCTTCTCATCACCTGCAGTGGGTGGATCCTCCGGTGACAGCTGTACTGTGATTGGCTGCTCCAAGAGGAGGCTGCCATGACACATTGGATGCTGCACAGATCCACAGCATCAGCAGGCAACGGACCTCCATCCTCCTTGCTATCCCTCTCTCTTTCTCTTTTTTCTCCTCCTTTGCCTCTCCTCCTCTCACTACCACCCTCGCTCTCTCTTCTCCATCCCTTCTCCTCCCACTTGGACGGACACGCAGGCCTGTTTGAGTACACTGCAGCAGAGGTCCATTAACACACCAGCAGCAGGAATAGCAGCAGCAGCAGCAGCGACAGCAGCAGGCGGACTGGTAGGTGTGCTGAGGCCTGTCTCTCTCCTTATTGCAGCACGGGCAAGACATCGCATTCTCCTCTGATCTCTGTCAAGGACTAGCTATTTGAGAAGTGTGTGTGTGTGCATGTGAGAGCAGGAATCTGGCAAGTAGTCAAAGAGGACTACCACACCCTGGGAACGTTACTATCAGTGGTACATGGAGTGAATGTTGCAGCAGATATTTTCATCCTCATGTGCTTATTTCTGGGCTTGTCCACATGGATTCGTATTCTGTGTTTCTCTGCTCTAGTTGTTGCTTTTCTTTCACTCCACATCCCTGTGATTTGATTCAGCACCCACTAGGCCTCGTTCGTCTACACACGTGTCTTTGCCAATGAATGCATTGAATGTCTAAGTAAGGTCACATCGTTTGCCATGCTGTGTGCACATATTGTCAGCCTACCTAATGAGAACCCTCCTCTCTTTCCTTTCCAAAGCTATCTTCATCACCAGCCTCTCCATCCACCTCTCTCTCATCTATCTTCCAGCATCTTAATTTCCTCTCACTCCCATTCCTCTTTCTCAAGCCCCCTCTTTCTCCTCCCCCTGCATTCCCGTCTCCATCTCTTCGACATGCCTTTTCTTCTTCCTGCCGGCTGGTTTCCCAGGATGCCTTTTTCCAGGCCGCTCCGTTAGGCCCTACCAGCATGGGCGGAGCCTGGGTGGGGAGAGACATTACGGATTGGACCCTTCCCCTCAGGACGGGCGCGCTGGCGGGTCACCCTCCCTCAGCTTCAGATGGGCGAGGACGCTGAGAGCCCCAAAATCAACCACACCTTCCTGCGAGACTACGTCACTGAAGGTAGAACAGACGGCGAATCACTGCTGTCTCTGTGGTGTCACATAACATACTGGCATAATTGAACAGATTAATTTCAGCTTCATGGGTGCATTATTCTTGCACTGTTCAATAGCAGGACTGGGTGATGACACTGATTACTCCATGCCTGACTCAGTAACAGGAACTTTATCATTTTACATTTTCCTTAGAGATCATATTTAACCAGAATATATAAATGTTTGGTTTATAGTTTGGAGTAGCAGATATAATATGCGGTTTTATTATTATTTTTTCATTGCCATCCCTATCTGCATTGTTATGGTCACTTTATCATCTGCCCTTTATTTTATCCATGCCTTCCTAACATCTTGGGTGTTAGGAAGAAAAAACTGTGTTTTTTTTTCTCCTTCTGTCTATAGTTTTGTTTAATTGCTTCCTGTCTTCCTCCCAGCTGATGTCATCTCTACAGTGGAGTTCAACCAGACAGGGGACCTGCTGGCCACGGGGGACAAAGGTGGCCGAGTGGTCATCTTTCAGAGAGAGACTGAGGTCAGTTTACAATGCAAAAATCCCCACTTTCTGTACCCAGCACAGCTGCAACAGACACTTATTGTACAGTTATTACACAGGCTTTTTTTTTAATGCCTTTGTACACGTACTGTAAATGCATGCTGAAAAGCTGTGTTTTCATCACTGTGTGCCCTGGGCAGACTAAAGGGGAGTCAGAGGAGGCAGGCGAGACAGGGGACTCCGGGGAATACAATGTCTACAGCACGTTTCAGAGCCACGAGCCTGACTTTGACTACCTGAAGAGTGTGGAGATAGAAGAAAAAATTAACAAGATCAGATGGCTGCCACAGCAGAATGCAGCACATTTCCTCCTCTCCACCAATGGTGAGACATCAGCGACACCTCAGTTTCTGTCAGCAGCCCATAATGATTTTTGGTTGTGATGACAATGAAGTACATTATATAGTTTTTGCCATCAGACATTTACTATTTTTCTTGATATGGCGCATTTGACTATGGCATCACTTACACACTTTGTATCAAACTACCTCCAGTTTGTGTCATCGTAAAATCAAATAACATTAAGGTAATCATATAATCTGTGCTTTAACTTTTTTTCTTAAGTTGTGCTTAGCGCTCTTCTCTGAAAACGTCACTTTCTGATGTGTAAATCATAATGCCTGTCACAGATAAGACCATTAAACTATGGAAGGTAAGCGAGAGAGACAAGAGACCAGAGGGATACAACCTGAAAGATGAGGAGGGACGGCTCAAGGACATCTCTACCATCACCTCTCTACAGGTACAGGGACACACACAGCTGCACATAGACACTTTTATTTTGTTCAGCCAAGTATGTATCAGGCTGACATTCAATCATCAAATCAAGTGTCCGCCTTTAATGCCTTTGCTCCCATCCCTGTATGATCCCTCACTCTTCTGTCCTCCAATTTTGTCCTCGTTGGCGTCTTTCTTTTTGTCCTATGACTTCTCTTCTCATCCCTTCCTACATTTACTCTTCAATCTTCTTCCTCTCACCATCTAAGGTGCCAGTGTTGAAACCTACGGATTTAATGGTGGAGGTCCGTCCCAGACGGGTATTTGCTAATGGACACACCTACCATGTCAACTCCATCTCAGTCAACAGTGATGGTGAAACCTACCTGTCTGCTGATGACCTCCGCATCAACATGTGGCACCTGGGCATCACAGATCGCAGTTTCAGTATCCTTAGTGTCTGTTTTCACAGAGAATCGAGGCTCTTGTCACGGGCAGATTCACATTTCTGAACAGTCATACACTTTATGCTTGTGGTTTGGAAGAAAGAAAATAGCTCCTATGTATATAAAATTGCTCACAGCAAGAAAAATTTTAGTTTTTCTTCCTATTTTTGGGGGATTTTGAGCACCAGAAGGCAACTGCTGTTTAGCTTCATTATCTTCAAGAGAAAGCAAATTGAGCAACTCACACTATAATAACCTAGAAGGATGATTGGCATAAATGATCAGAGGAAAAAAATGCTTTACTGTATAGGATGAATTGTCCCTAAAACAGTCCCTAAAATATATATTTATATATTTAATATATTTATATATTTAAAACAATTCACACTAAATCCTTTGGATTTTAGTGTGCACGAGTTCACAAAGTTATTATTGATGATTATGTATGCAGCCTCATGCTTACAAAAGGAAAAGAAAATGGTCTGTATTGGACTCACACCTCTTTACCGTATTCATACGTAGTCATCTGAAATCATCCTGTGATCGACACTTAACGTAAACATCACGTGACTGCGATTCGATTCCTTTTTCATTTGAGTGCTGTGTGCTGCCCCAGAGTGTGTATTCAATGCAGGTAGTAGCATGTGGCTGCATGTTGTGTGGTTTCCCCATTCAAATGGAAGCTGACCTAGAAAATCATAGAGGCATCTATGGAAGACGAGTTTAAATAATTCACACAGCAGTACACTTTCTTCTGAGCCACACAGGACTGCCACAAATAGAACAGAGGAACAGCGTGTGCATGCATATTGGGGATAGGATGGGGTGCATTTTTTTTAGGGACGTTTTCATGAACTTACAGTCGGTGTGAGCGTATAGAAAGGAAAAAGACTGCATGAATGCATGAAAGTGATTCTGCTGCTTGACTGTGACAAACCGTGATTACAATGATCACGTTTTGTGTGGCTGTGGTGGAAGCCCCACTCGCCCCACTCGTCTATTTATGCTGTGTTTAATGTCTGTGCTTTGTTCCTTGATCGGCCTACTTCTGAGATATTGTAGACATCAAACCAGCAAACATGGAGGATCTGACGGAGGTGATAACGGCAGCAGAGTTCCACCCTGAGCACTGCCACTTGTTTGTGTACAGCAGCAGCAAGGGAACGCTGCGCCTCTGTGACATGAGAGCCTCAGCTCTCTGCGACAGACACACCAAACGTGAGGATGATTACAGAGTTTATTAAGAATACAGAGTTTATTGAGCACAAGGAATTTCAGTCTCACAAAAACAGTGCAATTATATTTGTGTGTGATCAGTTTTTGAGGAGCCCGAGGATCCGGGGAATCGTTCCTTCTTCTCAGAGATCATTTCCTCTGTATCTGATGTTAAGTTCAGCCATAGCGGACGGTACCTGCTGACCAGAGACTACCTCACCGCTAAGGTGTGGGATATTAATATGGATAAGGGTCCAGTAGAGACGTATCAGGTAGGATTGAACTTCCTTCTCTTGCTTTTACTCATATCTCTCTGGAAATTGCTTAAATATGATCATTTTAGTTCCAAAACTACTGGCTATTAATTTTGTTAATTATTTATCGTAACATCTGCAACAGTTTTTAACCTCATGATGTTTGTTGTAGTTTTCAAAAACAATCCCTGAGGCTCTTTTTAGTTTTTGCTGCCAGTGTATTATACACGAGAGGAGAGCACAAGACAGGATATGAAAATGCCAAAATGTGAGCGTCCTGAACAGGATAATCCCAAATCTATCCAGAAACCTAAGCTGACTGTTTCCATCATCCGCAGGTCCATGAATACCTGAGGAGTAAGCTGTGTTCCCTCTACGAAAATGACTGCATCTTTGACAAGTTTGAGTGTGTTTGGAACAGCTCAGACAGGTAAGAGGCAGTGCGGGACAGACAAAGTAGAGTTTAAGTCGATTTGAAAGCAACAACAGACTGTTGTGTCAGTATGTTTCTGCTTAAAGTGATTTCCTAAATGCCCTGCCTCTGCCTTTAAGCGACATTTAAATCAATCTCAGAGACAAGCTTTGCAGACATCAAATCAATCCTTGTGCATTCAGTTTGCTTTTCCCCCTTCTTTTCCTCCCCCCTCGCTCCACCATCAACATTCTGCTCTCCTTTCCTCCACGATCCAGTGTGATTATGACAGGGGCGTACAACAGCTTCTTCCGGATGTTCGACAGGGAGACCGGCCGAGGCGTGACCCTGGAGGCATGGCGAGAGAGCAGCAAGCCTCGGGCTGTCCTGCGAACACGCCGCGTGTACACTGGCGGTAAACGCCGCAGGGGCGACGTGGGCGTAGATAGCCTGGACTTCACCAAAAAAATCTTGCACATGGCTTGGCATCCAGCTGAAAATATAATCGCCATAGCGGCCACCAACAATCTGTACATCTTCCAGGATCGTGTCAACCCAGAAACACAGGCACAGTGACAAGAATGGAAATATGTTCAGGGGCAGACGCAGAGCTTTCATCAAAGTGTCAGAGAAATGCGAAAAGTGGCTGGAATATATTTGGATGTTTTATGGAAGGCATGGAGAGTGGAAAGCCCATATGAGAAGATTAAATTAAACTCGAGCTGTTTGACGACTCAGCATCTGTACATATTTGGAATAATCATAAAATGACAAGACTCCTTATTCGTTTTATTTTATTTGATCACCAAGGAAGGTGTTTAATCAACCACTGAACTGATCTCTAGTACCCACTGGGACTTTTTCTTTCTTTTTTTTTGCTGCATTCTACTTCCTCTTTTCGAAGATGTTTGTCTAGTAAATGAGGT
The DNA here is from genome assembly GCA_015052665.1 of Apistogramma diplotaenia. Taxonomy (NCBI): domain Eukaryota; kingdom Metazoa; phylum Chordata; class Actinopteri; order Cichliformes; family Cichlidae; genus Apistogramma; species Apistogramma diplotaenia. The sequence continues at coordinate 22,302 of VOQJ01029092.1, forward strand.
GCAGGGACACCTCTTGATCTGCAGTGACTCAGTGCTGTTGCTCACACAACAATGTTGCATTTTTCATTATTGTCCTGGTTTCCTTTCACATAAAAATGGAAGCTATGTGCTAGCTAGCAACCGAGAAGTAATGTCTAGATGGTACAGAATACACAGATCACACGATGACTGGATGACTTTATGAGGGAGTTCATCTAAATCCAGTGTTTTTCACTAGCGTCAGGTGTACGGAATGGTGTTATTGTATAGCTCTTCACAGCAGTCTCCTAAAAAGGTTTTTTTCTTCTCTATCCAGTGACAACAGCAATCGAACCTCTCCTTTAGAGCAGTGCTCCTGGAGATCGCACGGATAACTGTCCAATAATCTTTGCCCTGTTCACGTTGCAATAATAGCACTAACAAAACACAGTGCAGCAGCATTCCTGCTTTAATACATGAGCTCTTCTACAGGTAACAAAAAAATGTACACACTCTTTTTACTGTTTGCTGTAAATATCGTTTTTTTTAAAGGCAGTACTAATTTTCATTTCCAGAGAGCTAAAAAAAGAAAAAAAAATCATTTTGTCGAGTACACTGTAAATCAGTGTGAGAGTTCATTTACAGAAAGATTTGTGGAATCACTTTATCAGCTATTTTCTCGTAGCAGTATGTAGGTAGTTGCTGCCGGCTGTAGGGAGGATGGGGGATATTATGCACAATAAAACACCTACTGTTTGGTTGTGTATATTAAGCCAGTATTGTGTTTTGATTGCTGTATCATGGTAATCTAATGTAAAAAAAAAAAAAAAGTAACTTGCTTACATGGTAAAGCCTTGTAGTTGAAGGGGGGCAGTGTGCATATTGATGTGGGGACTCTTACAATCAGGAAAAAGTTGCATTCTAAGCACATTGTTTATTAATGAGACCCCTGAAATGAAATCCAAGTTGTGTCCAGTGTGTTTGGAGGTCAGAAGTTATCATCAGTGCAATAGCTCATCACAGCAATTATGTCATGTGAGTTCATATTGTCACGGGATCTTAATGTCAGTATACCATATACCTCACAGCGCCACATGCTACTCTGGGGTGTGACACTGAAAGCCCAGGATGTACAGCAGTGCAGTTAAGTGATGTCTGTGTTGACATGAATCGCGTGAGATTTATTTGTTTACAGTGAAGTACTTTATTTTCTTTAAGTGACCTTGGCCCCGATGGGATTGTTGTAAGTGGTCTAAACGTGTACTGTAGTAGATGGACTTACATAATCAGCGCAAAGGTCGAGAATATCAAGTCACCTTTGCACATTTTCAAAATCTGAAGGATCTGCATTAATCCACTGTGTAAAGAAACAATTGTCACATGTGCTTCCTCCCCTCTCCCCCGCACCTCATTCGGTTTCCCCAAGCCGCTGTTCACAGACATCTGTGTTAACGGCTAAGAGGGTTTTCTTATAGGCATAAATGTTTTTGTCTTCACTGCCGGCGAGTGTTGTCATGTGCAGACACAATTTTGCACTGACATGCGCAACACGGCAAACTCCCACAAGAAAACGGTTTACATAGTGAGAGGCCTTCTGAGGCATTACGTAAGCACAGGGGTTCCATCCCTGCAGTGGCAAAATGTAGTTTAGAACAAGTCAGTTGTAATCGCATCATAACCACCAACACATGCAACCAGTGAAACGATTCGTGTCCGGGAGCACAGCAGCTGCAGCATGTCGTCATTACTCGATGCTACTACCGTGTATATCTGTCATATTTAAAAAAAAAAGACAAATCTAACAGTACAAAAACGTAACTCAAATGAGGTGAATGAAAGGAATGTGCATTAATAAAATAACAGGAAATTTTAACAAAAATGGGTTGGATCTTTTTCTTTATGTGTCTTCATTTAATATGTCCCCATTTTTTGTCTCATCGCACAAAAAAATTCAATTCATCTGAATAAAACCTTTGACAAGGGACTTTTTTTTCTTCAAATTCAAGCACTTTAATAGACATCCCATTTAACTCCAACACTGGAAAAAGGCACTACTGTGAAAAGGCTCAACATCAGCAATTATAATTCACAGAAGCATTGAGGTGATTGAGATTAACAGCATCCATGTGTAAAGTTTTTCATACACAACCACTGTGTCACTGTCTTATGAAAACATATCTAGGAAAAACAATCCCATTTTAATCTTTCTTACAATCCCAATTTCCAAAAGTATTTAAATAATTAATCACTGTTACTTTAATCATTCATCCATCCATCCACCCACCCATCCATCCATCATCCATCACCCATCCATCCACCCACCCATCCATCCATCATCCATCACCCATCCATCCATCATCCATCCATCATCCATCCATCCATCCATCCATCCATCCATCCATCCATCCATCCATCCATCCATCCATCCATCCATCCATCCATCCATCCATCCATCCATCCATCCATCCATCCATCCATCCATCCATCCATCGATAACTGCCAAATTTAGATAAAGGATCTTGGCTTTAAAGGCTGACATTCTGTCAACAAAAATGTCTCTAAACTAGAACCCACATTGTGTACAACACAGCGAAACATCTCATTAACTTGTGGTACTCAGTTGTTATGGAATGAACATGATGCTCCTTAAATGTCTCATTGAGTTACAGGTAAGAAATATCAAAATAAAGGGAAGTCTTGTGACATGTACAGTGAAATGATAAAGTTTCCCCAGGACTCTGTGTAGTCCTGTGAAAAACTAAGAACATCTTTACAGCTTCTGTAAACAGCAGGCAGGTTTGTTAATCAAATGCATCAAATGCATTTGATTAGCCAGTGTGAGCACCTTTATAAAAGCAGAGGTTCTGGGATTTTGCTCAGCTGGAGCACTAAGGTGTGAGCTAAAACAATGCCACAATTTTCCCAGGAGTGGGTTTCCCAGCAAATTCGCTTTGAGGTCAGACCATGCAATGCTCAGAGAAACTGCAAAAAACTCCAAATAAACAAGAGCTACATCTCAATACTCTGCAGACCTTAGTATGTGAAAATTTTTAAGTTCATGACAGTACAGTTAGAAAAAGACTGAACAAATATGGCTTTTCTTTTCCGAAGAGAAAGCCTCTTTTCTCTAAATAGAACATGGCAGCATGATTTTGGTTTGGGAACTGCACCCAAAGAAACCACAATACTTCTGGAAAAATGTCCTTTTGGACAGACCGAAGACCAAAGTGGAGATATTTGGCCACAAACACCAAGTTTGATGTATTTCGGTGTCGAGGTGTCTGTATGTTTAATGCAAACCAATAAAACTGGATCAAAGTTTTATTGGTTTGCAGTTTTTGGATCAAATGACTGCATATATATTGTACCTTGATGAACAGGAAAAATCTGATCCTAAAAATAAAATTAAGACCTGAAAGTTTAAAGACAACAGATGGCCGACAGAACAAATGAAAATGCATATATATTTTGTCACTAACTTTGTGTCATATATCCCCTATAAAAAAAGAGTAAACATGCACTTGAATACTGATGTAAAACACACAAATATAAACACAGTATAAATTCAAGCATTTTAGCCATACTTAGATACACATTCCTAGATACAAAGGCAAATATAAAACCCACTCAAGCACTATTATGGGCCTGTTATTATATTTTTAACAAATGTGCAGTTTTCTAGGTAGTCAAAGGTGATCAGCACTCCGCAGTAGCCTTATTGCATATAGTTGAAAGCCATCAAATTACAGGCAATCATCCAGTTCTTATGTGAGCATTTTTAAAATGGTTTATATGAAATAAAAGTAAGATTTGCATAATCTGGTGCATTAACAGGAAGAACTGTTTGTACACAAACTTAATAGATTCATCCAAATTGTAAAAAATCCTATTAGTTACATGAATACTAATATCATAAAAAACAAGGTGATGTCCTGAAGAAATTCAAATAAAGTTAAGTTTGTTTTTTTTTACTTATTAGGTAATTTTTGCTGACAAAAATGGAGAAAAGAAAAAATCAAATGCAAACTTCAGAGCTTTCATGGTGTTAAGTCTCCAGTTTCTCTCTATCTTCACCTGCCTGCCTCCAGTCAGCAGTGAAGGAGGACAGTCCAGACAGTGGATAGCTTTCAGCTCAAAGGCTGGAGCTCTGGCTCCCAGACGGCCTTCCAGTTTGGTGCTGAACTCCACCTTATTACCAGGGGTCAGATTTAGAAGAACCTGTCTGAACTCATGACTGGCCATTAGGATTATATCCCTGGCTGGGTCCTCTCTCTCTGCACTTCCATCCTGGATCACTCCAACGGTCACTTCAAAGCGGTAGCTGTCGAAGCGCTTGATATGGCAGGTATGTTTAGCCAGAGCCTTGATCTGACACAGTTCTTCCTCTTCTTGCATTTGAAGGAGCATTGGCAGCGAAACAGTCACAGAACTGGTTGTCAAATCGGCAGCTGTTAGATTTGCAACTGTAGCATTCTTGGGCTCACATTTGGGATAGGTCTCACCGTACAAGCAGCGCAGCCATTCTCCCATGAACACCGGCAACATGTTGATAACAGACTGTGCCCCGTTCTCTGTTTCGGCCACACGGACGTGCTTGAAACGCCCGGCCCACGTGACTCTGTGTCCATGCAGGTGGCTGCAGAAGATTTGTGTCTGGGCCATGCCTTTGGTTTCCCAAGCAGGGGGCCCACAGACATGGCTGTACTGACTCCAAGTAAGGGTGGAGTTGTACACCTTCTCACCTTCTGCATGGTACACATAGACTGAGAAGAACAGCAGAACCATGGAGATGCAGAGTAAGATGAGCTTGACTGGGCCCCGATGCGTCAATGAGCGAACGACATTCAGAATGGACATGCTGAACCGCGTCCACAGCCGAAGAGTGACAGGGATTGCACATATTACCAAGGTCACAATCATCTTTGTCAGTTCCAGCTCAAGGAACCACTTAAACACTTGGATGAAGAGCATGGTGGCAAGACCAAATGCCAGAACGGGCAGCGCAAATAGGAACAGAAAGTAAGCCACACAAGTGCGGATTAGACCCACAGCAGAGGAATTCTGGAGGAGGACCACTGAGAATTCACACCACATGAAGCACACAAGATACGGAATCAGGAAACAGTACGTCCCACGGAAACCACGCATCCTTGCCATGCTAAGGGAGGAGAAAGAAAAGGGAGGGGGGAAAAAGTCATTTTAGTGTAGAATAAATCAACAAGGCAGAGATGAGTACAACCAATTTGAGGGTCTTTTAATATAAGTGATTAATATTCCAATATGTCCAAATTCTGCTTACCTGAAGAACAGACAGAACAGGTAAACATAAAGCAAGCACGGGAGGCTGAGCTTCAGCACCACAGACTCCCCCAGTGGCAGAGTCGTGAAGGTGTGTCCCAGTAAACGAGGCACCGTCATTTTCTCCGGCAGGAACTGCGTCAGGCAACACAAAGATGATGCCATCTGGATTCAAACAAATGTGAGGACATTTTTTTGATTAACTTTGAGAAAGCTGTTTTATTTTGTAATCAAGAAACATGCTGATTATAAATAAGAGGAAAAAAAAGTACAGCTATATTTGTGTCTGCATTTATTAAAATGCTGCACAACAGCATCGTATGTTTTAGCCCATGTTTCCTTAGAAAGACTGGGCCGATGAAGCCAGCAGTATCTCATGTCTGTAAAGGGTAGTACGTGAAAAAAGTAAAAGAAACTTCAACTCCCAAATCAGAGTTTTTTTCCCTGTATTCCCAAACAAGTTTTTTCTGCATTATCAGTGTTATATTGGTTCACTTAGTTCAAGTAATTTTACAAAAGGTAAACCAGCAGCTTCCTAGAAATTACAGATCATTTCATTAACACTGAAGCTGCAATATTAATAATAAAAATAATAGGTACAACACGCAAAACTGCAATTAATTGACCTCTATAACCATTGCCCGGCGTGCATATTCTGCAGCCTTTGGGCTGAGGCTGTAGTAGCTGACAGCAGTGAAGAAAATGGCCACAGTCGAGAGCTCAGAACAGGGGATCCAGTTTTTGTCCGCTACAGGGAAGGAGAAGATTACAAAGAAGACGGAGAGGATAAAATAGAGGTATGGTTCAAGGTTGTTCCAGCCAAAGTTTGTCTCTGCTTGCTCCACGTCAAGGCCCGGTTCAAAACGTGTCAGCAGAGATGTCAGGGCGCTAAAGTTCTCCCAGGCCTGGAAAAAAGGGGACAGGTTTATGAGTGAAAGGAAGAAAATAACTCAAGAGAAACTCAAGAGAAATATAAATGTCTTAGATTTGTTTGAGGGGGTCAAACATACTAGAAAAATGTTTGCAAAGGCACAAAATTTATCCCTAACCTTTGGTGATCTGTAACTGAAAGTAGAATGCCTTCATTCGATACACACATCACTATTTTAAGGTATTCTACTTGTTCATGTGCTCATTGTAATAGCTGAATGTTAGTATATTAAAATATGCCATATTTTAGTGTGCACAGTAACTATATGACAGAATATTTTCAGCACAAATTTTTTTTTTGGTAAATACCAGTACTGTTAGTTTTAGGGCAGTTGTGGCATACACCTGTGCTCACCTTGCTGCTCTGGAAAATACGCAGCGTGCAGATGATCATGGAGACGAAGGAGAGGTAGAAGACGAGCAGAGGGATAACGAAAGCAAACAGGTCAACTGTCAAGTTGCTGATGATGAAGAAGAAGATCAGAGCGTTGACATGCTGTGTCGGAATGATCGTGCTCAGCCACTGGACGCCGGCCCGTGATGCCCAATCAACAAGGTGCTCCTTCATCTCAACAACTGCGTGCAATGGGTACTGCAGCATCTGTCCAGGTGAGCAGAGACAGAGGTTAAGATGAACTGAGAAGATCAACATACTCAAAAATATATTAAAACAATGTGGGATCAGATACTATTAAGCGTGACTTCATGTCCATGGCCCTTTTAATTGCTCCGCCCTCACTGGTATGCAGCATCATCCCACTTCGGCCAAAGCCCCAGGAAGTCTTGCTTGACTTCTTGCATCCTGATGGGACGAGCTCAGCCTTGTGCTTTGAGACATGCAGAAACACATTCACAGCCACACATGGTTGCCATGTCAAAGGACCGAAACTCTGACAATAAGCCGACTGTGTTCATAAGCAGATCTTTTTACCTCCCTGGGACCGTCATGAGATGCGGGTGTTTCATTTTTGGCCGAGACCTGGCTGCCATTGTTGGGAGCAGCAGGGGCAATACCCTGTGCATAGTTTTTAGTCATCTCAACAAACTTATCCAGGTCCACCATCTGACTGGCTAAGA
>VOQJ01029121.1:3420-21837 GCA_015052665.1 Apistogramma diplotaenia
TGGGGTTTTATGTTTTTTTTTTTAAATTTTTAAGGGGTGGGGGGGGGGGGGGGTGGGGGTGGGGGGGGGGGGGGGGGTCAGGGAGGGCAAGAAGAAGGCTACAGATGGGATGAATGTTAAGCAAATGAAGAGAACTTGGAAACAGAGTCCAGTATATGGTGGAACTCAGTCTTTTGAATCTCGCCTGAGTAAAATTAAGAATGGCTCCCACTTCCAAGATGAACATTAAGCCAAACTAGCCCTGAATTTACATGGTTTCAGTGCATTGAGTCATTTGGGCTAAATTATTAAGCAGCTGCCGTTACGTCACCTGGGATTGTACTTTAAGCCCAAACTCGCGCTCCAAAAGCTCACATGTGCACTTTGAATATTTTATGTTTCTTTTGTTTAGTTTGATCTGGATCCAAGGAGACAAGGGGGATAAAAGGAATAACCATGCATCAATAGGATACTTTTATTAATATACAACCCATCGTATAGAAATATAATGTGTCAATATGTATTATCAGACACTTCAGGGTGCTAAAACGCTAATATTCCTGCCTACGACCACCCCCAGCCACACGCGTGCCAAGCCATTTCCCGGCAGCCCACTTTTTCTAATTTTGGCTGGAGCTTAAGTCGCGCGCGCCGGGGTAGTGAGTGAGGTGACCTGCGCACGAGCCTCAAAGACGCATGACTCGGATGAAGAATATAAAAGAGACGCAAGAATATTTTCTGACCGCAAAATTACAACGCGCCGACCACACAGGTCGGTTAGACTCGACGGACAGTAGAGGCTTAGTAAAAACAGACTGTTATTTTGACCCCCCCCCCCCCCAAATAAATAAATAAATAAAGTTATTACCTTTAATGATCTTTCACGGAGTCTCAGAGTTGAGTTTGCGCGTCCAGCTGTCACTCCTGGAATGTAACCGATGATGCCATGCGTAAAAAGTGGACCAGAATATCCAGAAAAGCGGAAATAATAATAATAATAATCCTCCGGATTTACAGGCGATAGTTCACACACAAAGTTATGGCAAAAACTGTGCTGTGCAGCGTGTGAAACGACAAAAATGTGAAGCGAATCCCCCGATAACCAGCGCTGTCCGGCGAAGGCTGGGGTTGAATGTTCAGAGGACGGTACGCTTGGGCTCTATTTCACAGTAGAGGATGAAGACCGCCTCTTCCTCCCTCTGCAGTTAATTATGATCATATGAACAAACTGGGACGTGTGTGTGTGTGCGTGTGTGTGTGTGATTTTTGTATTCAGAAAAGATAAGAAGCACCAAACTATCTTTATCTTTCTTAGTAAGTCAAAACACATTCAGGTCTTATCAAAATCAGACTGTACAGTCATGATCTGGAAATGATCGTTTTACTTTTAAACCCTTTTTGTATTTACCTTTTCTCACTTTTTTTTTGTTTTTTTGTATTTGTGTATTAGTCATTGATTCTTTTTTCTTATTCTCATTATGACAAAAGGAACATTTATAATTTTTCCAGTGCTTTCAGTGTTGTATAATGCTAATTTCCAGTGCAGAAAACAGGTTGCCCACCATTACATATTATCAATATATTATTGTTCTGGTGTAATGTGTAATTTTCTCATTTTTAAAAGAACTCAAAGTTTGGGACAAAAACTACAGTGTGGCATGAAACACTTGAAGTCCTGACTGCATGAAAACAGTTTCATTTTTAATATCTGTAAAGAATTTTAAAATTATTTAAGAAAAAAACAGTCCAAAGACATTCAGTTCGTGGGGTTAGGTTAATTGGTCACTCTAAATTGCCCATAGGTGTGAATGCGAGTGTGGAGGGTTGTCTGTCTCTGTGTCAGCCCTGTGACTGGCTGGTGACCTGTACAGGGCGTACCCCGCCTCACCATCATCACCATAATATTACATTATTTTTGTAATTTAGGTATGACTTAGGTTTTGTCACCTACTGCAATTGCAAATATTGCCAAATATAAGCTACATCTCAGCTGTAAGATCTAGCACACTTTTAAATAGCACAACAGACTAGTGTTGTTTTTTTTTAATTGTTTAAATGCTTTCTGTTACATGTTGAGTTTCATTTCCTTTAAGAGTCAGGTTGAACTGCCTTTACCCAGAGGGACAGACTGTGCAGGGCTGGGTCATTCTGACCTCCACTGATCCCTTTAGTTGGCAGAGGGGTGTAGCCCATAATGGTCTTTTCTCTTTGGCAGTATAGCTGATGGTGGAGGCAAAGGCATCCCTGTTTGTGGCCAATTCCCACTTTACTTCCAAGTTCCCAAACAAGTACCCGGCTTTGCCTGCATCGCTGGGAGATGTTGGGTTGGTTGGTGAAGAGGGGCAGGAGTGGATGGTGTTATATCACAGGATTTCAGGTTTGTAAAACAGTACTTGGGTCACTGTGGTTTTCCACAGAGGCTGAGGCTGCCAAAGAGCCGATGGAAGTAGCGGGACGAATGTTCCGAACCTAGTCATCTCACATCCAAGACATCTTTTCCCCACTGGTCCGGAGCGTGACCTGTTTTTCTCTCACATTCAAACTTTTTTCCAAAGTAAACTTTTTTCCTTCCACTTAAGGCTATGAAGGCCCATCTCTCCAGAACAGCATGTGTGTTAAATCCAAGCAGCCCTTCTAGCTCTATTGTCTGGGATCCTAAACAGATTGCTGAAACCACGGTAACAACCATGTCTAGAAGGTGGCTGTGGAATTATTTGTGTGTGTGTATACACATATTATTTATTAGGTACACCTTGCTAGTACTGGATTGGACCACGTTTTTCCTTCAGAGCGGTCTTCTTTCTTCATGGCACAAATTCAACGAGGTGCTTGAAACACCTCAGAGATTTTGATCCATACTGACGTGATAGCATCACAGAGTTGCTGCAGACTTGTCTACAATGTCAATCTGCCATCCCACCACATGCTAACGGTGTTCCGACTACAGTGAACTCATTGTCACACTCAAGAATCCAAAGGACATGATTTGAGCTTTGTGACATGTCACGTTACCCAGAGATGGTTGTGAGTGAAAATTTATTGCATTTCAAAATTCCTAAACTTATCTCACTAACTTAGCAGAAAGGAATGTATGCCCAGTGAGACAAATGCTTTTAACATATCACAGATGCAGAACTCTGACTCTGGGGGAAAGTTACTGTATATTTTCTGAGTGTGCCAAGTGATCATCAAATGAATAAAGCATGTATGTGATTTTCTTCAAGATCTTGAAGATGTGAGAGTAGAGGTGGAGGCAATCTGATAACACCGTATCTGGGCAATATCAGAGTTAGGCTGGCACATGAAGAAGCTTTTTGTAAGTAACTGCTTGTGTGGGAAAGTCACCAAAACTATTGCAGGGATAAAAGTCAGCCGGGATTCACTCGAAGCCTGCACAACCCTGCAAATGACGAGCAGGTCTGCATAATGGATGGGCAGACAGTATTCCAGCAATAAATACATTTGAGTCTTGCATTTCTGAGCACGTGCAAACAAGCAATCAGTGTGCCAAAATGTAATCAAATTAATTAAGTGCTAAATCATATTAAATTCATAATTATTTAAATGAAGGGACTTTTTGATGACCATGTGAAGAGAGTGGAAGTGAGACAAATAAGAAGCTGTGAGACGCCATAACTTGACCATCCCTTGTAGAGTTTATTATCTTCTTTCAACATGGAGTGTTATTGCCATTTCCTCAGTGAAAAACTTTATGCACAGTCCCGTGATACTCACGACTGACAATTAACAAGGCAGCATCCTGAAAAAAGCTCATGTTCTATAATGAGAAGCTCTGATCAGGCATCAGCTGGAATAATCAGCTGAGTCACGATGTTGGCTCGATGGAGGAGCACATGAGCAAGGTAAAAGCATTTGCACAAGTTCCCATCCAGCCCTGACCCTCCTTTTCCCTCCAGATAAGAATCATACTGACATCATTAAAACATTTTTAGTCTGAATAAATGTGCAAAACTGCTACAGCAGCTCTTTGAATGCAGCACGGCAATAAAAAGGCACTTTGGTGAACGCTGAGATGCAACAAAACATACACATATACACCTTTAGTCTACACTTAGATGTAAATTACAGTTACAGGAGGGAAGTACAATAACACACCAATAGAAGTTCTACAGGTTGTGCTCGGTCCTAAAAGAGGAAGCAGGAAGTCAGTGTGGATTTAGATTAAACTGACAAGCTGGTCAGGACACTTACAGTCTGACCTCAGTTCAGTTTCAGACTTCCCTCTCTGTAAGAAAGTGAACTGGAGAGGCTTAGTTAAATCCAACGGTCACCACAAAACAGGAAAGTCCATTTTGCTGAATCCAGGATCTTTCCGCAGTTCCCAGTATGTGTTGTTGCTCACCCACCTGTCACCTGCAGACTTCCTGTCAGCACAACACAAAATAAAATAGTTTCTGATTTACACATACCGAATCATGCATCAGTCATATTTAAATTCATGTGTCAATAAATCTGTTGTTTAAAATGACAAATAAGATCCACTCTGAGTTGCAACAAGCCCAGCATTATGTTATTTCAACTCAACAACAACACAGGGGCTGCTGTGGAGGTGATCTCTGCTCATGTGACAGGAAAACACATGCAAAGAGTATTTCTGATTGCACACAAAGACTCTTACAAACAAGCAAAAGAGCAGCATACTTGAAAAAGCGTGGCTGGTGTGTCATGCTGTTGTCCTCCAGCACTTTCCTCCTCTCCCTCTGGAGCTGCTCTATTCTCTGTTTCTGCTCCTCGGCTCCATCTACATTCCCCTCCTCCAGCAGCCTGGAATAAATAATCAGACAAGTCAGGAAGGGGGGACCTCATTCCTCAACACAAAGGAAAAACTGGCTTTCAGGTAACATCAGAAGTGGCTGCAGCTGACTTAATGCCACTTCTAAATGATGTCTTTTAATAACATACCATTGGTAATTAACTGCTGAATAGTCATTGCATTCATATTAGTGAAGCATTTTCTAGTTAATCAAATTTAAGTGAAAAGAAGAGGTTTTTTCTTTTCCATCTATGCCGAGTCTGTTAAAACTAATCATGTTAAAACTAACAAATAACAAATGTTATTGACCCATTTTAGTAAGTTAGGAATATATCTGTGGTTTTAAAAACATACTATGCATTCAAAAATAAAATAAAATAAATTAAAGACATGGGAGATGAACATAACTTCCAGGTCTGAAAAAGTGACGCAAACGCTGAGGCGCTTTAAACATGCATTCTTTTTAATGCCCAGCAGGGGGCGAATCGCTATAGAAGTCTATAGGAAAACGTTCCTGGGGCTCACTTGTCACTTCAATATGATGCCCATTTAATAGATTATGGTAAAATTTAAATTATATATGCATACGTCAAATATAAAGAATGTAGATAAGTCCTAGCCTACACATCAATTTTCAATAAAATCTCAAACTGATAAGGAAGCTAAAAAGCAACCTTTATTGCATATTCTTGGGTATATTCCAGGAATATTGCTAACAGAAGCAATGAAGTGTGTCACAGTTAAGTGGCCCAAACCTTAACAACTGGGTCAAGAAGGTATGGCAGATACTGAAAATCAAATGGACCAAATAAAACTCCTTTGACACTTCAAAGACAGCCACTCAAACAGTGGAAGCCAGCTGAGGTGATCCTGACTTAGTGAACTGATCTGGGTTAACTTGTGTTAATTCAGATCAGTTCACATGTGGCGCGGCCAGGTTGAAGAGTCAAATGTACGATTGTGCTGGTTTTCCTGTTTTGACTTGTTTTACTGCACAGCTGATGAGGAGGGTTCGTCTGAATGGTGACGCCTATTGTTCAGGAGTATGATGCAGACCCTCAGTGTTGGTATAAATGTGGATGTTGCATTTGGCTCGTGACACAACCAGTGCGTTAACCAGCCTATGTTTAGGCAGTCTCTCTCTCTACAAAGAAGGGCAGACATAATCATCTTCATCTTTCTAGACTACTATAGCTGTTGCTATGGTTATGTTCATCTCTCTGACTTGGCCTGCTTCACACCACATGAGCAAAACCAGACTTGGCCCACAAACTCATGGGAACAAATGCTCAGATTTTCCAGATTTAAATCCATTTATGCTACAGTGTTAAAGTGCCAACCTCTGGTCCGGCCTGAAGCGTGTGTCTGTGGGGGGCAGCAGAGGTCTTAAGGTAGGGTCCAGCTCATTTAACTCCACCGCAAACTGGGTGAAGCCATAGTACTGTTCTTGGTTCACTGGCATTGAATCTAAACACAGGAAAACACATAAAAATAAAGAGTGCCCAGGTCGGCATTGCGGTTTGAGTGAAGTGGTGTGGAAAGTGTGACCGACATTTCCAGCAACTCTTCACTTACTTGCTCTCCAGATGCACGTGGCAGACGGTGGGTCTCCTTGAAACACTGCTTCGTGCCATTTTCCAAAAATGGAATGTACCACTTTTCCATTTGAATCTGTAACTACACCCTCTATCTCATTCACTGTGGAGCTCCATGTTCTTGCCTAAAAAGGAAATATTTGTATGTTTAAAAAGAATAATAGGAGAAACATATATACTGCAAAGACATTACTTGCACCATACAAACTAAGCAATAAACTCAATGCATACTCAAATAAAAAAAAAATCTGCAACATTTTTACTTTTTGCTATTTTTTAAAAGTCCAGTTTCTTGTTTGTCCAGTAGATGGTGCTGTTTATTCTCATAGTTTAACAACACTGTTCCTACTGCTCCTGTTATGGCTTTATGTGTAAGTCATGGGAATTTTATAGGCAGTAACTTTTAAACAACTGTGAACAAATTTTAAGAATGTGCTTAGATGATAATGGAGATTATTAAGAAAATCAGAGTAAAATTCTAGTCTAATTGAAAAATCAATAATCCAAACAGGAAGGGGGAAAAAAGTTGTTTCTTTGTTTTTTAACTTCAGAAATCTCACAAAAAAAAAAAAGAAGCAGATTTTTCTCTCTCCTCCCAAAATCAATAATGAGATAAGGTCATCTTCTCTCACGCAGCCTAATCACAGACATTTACTCCAATAATGATGGCTTGTTTAGTGTTTATGCTTCCTAACCTTAACAAATGTAATTTTGCACTGGCACACATTGCTGTTGATATTTTTGATCGCCATCTCTCCGTAGTGTTCTATCCAGCGCTGGCCGCTCACGATGTTATGGATGCACGAAGTCACTTTGTTCCATTCGTAATGGTCCCCAAACCTGCAGAAAATACACACAATGCAATTACTCTGCTAGAATGATAGGCTGCACAGTCACACTCATATTACACATACACATTAAAACAAAAAAAGTAAAGGACCTACCCAGGTAGTGCGACATGTGTGGTTCCCATAGGAACTATTTCCATGGATTTCCCCCAGAATTTATTTTTCCATCGAACATCTGGATGGAAACAATCATCAAAACAACAGATCAGTGTTGTAAGAACACGAAAATTCACAAATTATCTGACTTTTATATCTGGAAAGCTGCTTCTCCGGTCACTTCTGTTAACAATAGTGTCTTTCATGCAGTTTCATATGCGCTGAGGGGAACGCAAACGAGGCAAAAATCTGTAGTTTCGTTAGCTACCACAGGCTGCTCAGTTATTTTTAACAGCACACCAGAATGTATCAGAGCTTCCATTTAGGCTGTATTAGTATAATCAGTACAATACAAACATATTAAGCAGTTAATTATCACATGATGCAAAAGTACGAAGGTACAAAGTAACACCAGTTTCTGCCTCATATACAATCTACAGCATGCGCCAAATACCCAGGAACAAGGTGTGGGAACGCTGATGTAATCTGCAATAAGCCCAGGTTAGATGGGGGTGTTTATTCCAAATACGTTCTCTGGAGCTCACCTTGCCAAAAGGTGAAGTTCTTTGAATCAGAATGACATGCTGACACAGGTGGGTGATGACTCACCTGGGGAAAAAGAGAAAAAGGTCCTTTATTAAAAGTTTCGGTCTGGAAGGTGGAACATTCAACTTCTTTTGCGAGCTATGACCCCATTAAAGCATGAGCACTGCAGGGCACCTTTTCACTGCCTTAAATTTGCTGCTACTAAACCAGCTGCTGTGAGAAGAGTCACAAAGAGAGTGCCATTCTTCTAGTATACAAGATTTCCACAGATACCCCCTAACAGACAATCTAACAGAGGTGTCACAAATCATTTAACAGTTACATGAACTTAAATACTTAGAGATTATAGAACAGCGGCTTGTGTGCAGAGAATTCAGTGAGTTCAGTGTAAAGTGTGTGACCTCTACCTGTTCAGCTATAAACCTGAAGCCTTTATCAGGCCGGTCGCACTCGTATGTCTCTCCCAGGACGGGGTTAAAGGGTTTGCTTCCTGCTCGATAATAGCTGGATGCATAGGAAGATATTGCAAATGTAGCAACATATACCTGCGGAGGAAAGGAAGACAGGGATGTATCAACTTACATGTGGTTGCAAACAAGATCTTCCCACTAGGTCCTTCTATATAAAGTAAAATGTGAAAAACATTCCTACCTGACACCCTCAGAATCAGCCAGATGGTAAACTGAAAAATCATATTTCTTTTTCTCAGAACGACTTTTTTCTATGACCAAACTTTAAACATCAATAGCATGAGATACATCATAGTCTTAATAGCAAAAATTATTCCATTTAATGTCTATGAAACAGAGTAACATAAATAAACACTGGTGTGTTCTGGATGTTTTATTTGCCTTCAAACTTCCAAAAGTTGAATTTGGATAAACCTTCATGGCTCATATCACCATACTGGATGGATGGCTGGTTAAAATAAAACCACAGCATATGAAAGGTCTATTAAATTACTTTTTGATACAAGAAATAATTTGGTTACAGTTTTTAACAGAACACAATTGGTTTAAAAAAACAAGGTAAAACAATAAAGCATCACATTTCAACCTACCCCTATGTAGGTGTCAGACAATTTTCACAGTAAGAAAGTCAAATTTTGCGCAGCTTATTTAAGTATGTTAAAGCGACTAAAAAAAAGCTTGAGAGTGGAGTGAATCAGGATACAACTGTGAGGCAGAAACTAACTCTGCTTAAATTAATTAATTATAGGAGCAATTAAAATGAATTTAAGGCTCCAGCTAAAGCATGCACAGAGCAAGAGAAACATCAGAGCAGCTGCCTGTTATGTTTTTATTAATATGCCTGTTAGAGGACTTGAACTCAGACCTCTAACACTTTAGAGCATACGAGTGTGGATGTTTTGCATGTAATCTGCAATATGACCTTGTATGCATCCTCCCCACTCACCATGCGCTGGTAGGGGTTGTGAGTCTGATTAGCAGTGTCCAGCAGGCTGCTGTACTCCAGCTCCTCACACAGCCTCTGCAGAGTGTTGAGTGGCTCATTGAGGTTCACTGGCATGGCCACCTTAGACAGGTCCTTGCCAATGTTGTTTCTTAGGATGTTCCACAGGCTCACACTGTTGGCAGGGCAGGGAGAAGGAAGCACCGAGCGTCGAAGAGCCACGGTTACCACGCTGCTGACTACAGAAAAAAGATGATTTCATAAGAAACAGAGATACAGAGGCAGTGGTGGATCAGTATGTATGCTGTTTAAAGAAACAGATGCTGAAAAGTGAACTTCACTGTTGCCTGCATGGAAGGAGCTTTTTGGTTTTTATGTTAATATGATTATGGGTGTAGATTGCAAGCATATATGCACTATATTGACAAAGGTATTCGGACATTTGCATTCACATGCATATGAACTTGAGTGGCCATAGAAACCATAGAGTTTGCAGTTTCCACCCTTTGCAGCTATAACAGCTTCAACTTTTCTGGGAAGGCTTTCCATAAGGTTTAGGAATGTTTATGGGAACTTCTGACCATTCTTCCAGAAATGCATCTGTGAGGTCAAACACTGATGTTGAATGAGAAGGCCTGGCTCACAGTCTCCACTCTCATTCATCCCAAAAATTGTTCTATTGGGTTGAGGTCAGGACTCTGTGCAGCAGCCCCTTAGTCCTTCACTGGAACTAAGGGGCTGAGACCAACTCCTGAAAAACAACCTCACACCATAATCCCCCCTCCACTAATCTTTACACTTGACACAGTGCAGTCAGACAAGTACTGTTCTCCTGGCAACCACCAAACCCAGACTTGTCTATCAAATTGCCAGACAGAGAAGTGCGATTTGTCACTCTACTGCTTTAGAGTCCAGTGCCGACATGCTTTACACCACTGCATCCATGCTTTTCCACTGTACTTGGTGAAAAAAAGACTTGGATGCAACTGCACTCAGTGTGTAAACATGTCTGGAAGTCCACACATTTTTGAAGCATATTAGTTATTTCACTGACAGTGACGGTATTAGTGCCACACAGGTTAAGTATTCACAGAAAATTGTCTGCACAAATGCAAAAAAGCTGACATTTTCAAAACATAACAAAGGTCAGCATTTATATCAATAATAAAAAAATGGCAAGAAACCTTACTGATACCACACATTCATAATCTATTTGATGCCGATTCTTCCAGAAAAATGGGCAGTGAGTCTTGTGCCACCCCTCATTCTTTATATTTGTGTTTGAGATCATTGTTACACAGATGCACAGCTTGTTACTGGATCACTTACTGGAGTTGTGTCTCTCACTGCCCCCCACGTTGCTGTAGGTATCCACGGAAACACTGTCACTGACATCACTGATATACGAGTCATCGTCAGACACCTTAAGACAGGAAATTAAAGATGAAAAGTCAGTGAGGATACAAAATCAAAGGACAAAAGCCCACAGAAAGCACACTGGAAAGTCATGATCAGAACAGAAGAGAACATTTTAGGAGTGATGTGGAAAAAAAATTGACTTTTTATTACTCAAGTTCCACTTAACAAAAGCTGAACATTAATTAACTGCTAAAACAATAAATACAGTCTCTCATTTTGAATTGAATTTTGGACTTTATGACCATAAATTCATTTAAATAATATTTTGGTCAATTTTTGACAAGTAATTTATCAATAACTGTTTTTAACCCCTAAACAGAAACTGTCCAAACTGTGCTTTTTTTGAGTTGTTTATCCAACGTGTCTGTTATGGAGCAAAAGTCAATCTAATAAGTTTTTCTATATTTTCTGTCATATATAAACAGTTATAATGGTGGACTTCAGGCTGCTCTAAACACCCAAATTTCCAACAATTCATCCTCTTTGGAATATCAGGGAATAGTCCTAACATGAACCTCTTAGGTACACAGTTCTGGCTGTGAGCACAGCAGCCGACCCACCTGCTATTTCAATCTTCTGTTTGCGAGGGGCAGCCAATCAGAAAAAGTTGTTCTTACAAAGAGGCGAGGTAAACGGCTCGTTGAAATGGCGCTGCGCTAAGCCTCAGTATAAAATTATTAAGAATTAATTGTAACTGTTAATCGTGCAATCTCTGACCTCGTTCTCGGAAGAAGAGGAGGAAAGGAGGTACTCCTGAGCATCAAAGAACTCTGTTAGTGACTCCGTGATAGATCCTCTGCTCTCATTGGAGACTTGGTGCACCAAGGAGTGGGGGGAGTCCACAGAATCCTGATTGGATAAAAATAAAAAAAGACACCAGGTGAGACAAATTAGACCAGTGGCGATAGATTGTGGTTATTTGTGGTGTGCTTATACAGTTTTGAGCTAAGGTGTCACTCACTGAGGCATAGGCAGCTTTTAGGCCGACGACATGAGCTGGCTGGGCGGCCTGCAGGTCAATAGTGTGTCTCAGCCTGTCTCTCTCTGCTACCAGGGAACTAAAAGCCGATTTCAGTTTGACGTGGACTGGAGAAAGGCAAATGTCAGAGACAGAAAAATAAGCAGGGACACAGCAGATAGTGAGTTGTCATGGAAACAATCTTATCATATAGCAGCAAACACACAAAAAAGCATCTTTTTTCTGTCTAAGCTACACCAGGAAGAGACTCACTGCTGTTGGCCAGTCGGCAGAAGTCCTCTTGTAGATGCGAAGCATCTGAAAGAGTGTCTGGGGATTCAGGAATGACCTCCTGGGTGTTTAACTCAGCGGTGGAGAGATTGGGATTGGAGGTATGAAGGCGATAGGATTGTGAGGAGATACAGCTTGGGACCTGGCAGTGAAATGGAAAGAACAGTGAGACACCATCTTCCCTTCATTCTCACAATATCACGACTTAACTATACTAAACATCATGAGCAGAATAAAAGCAGGGTGTGAACCTGTAGTGTGGCTTTTGTGTCTTTGCCATTGTTTTTGGACCGCCACCTCCTTGGCCTCTTCTCCTTTTTTGGGATGTCATAAGTGGCTGCCTGTGGTGTTATAGACATATTTTGAAGTAGTAACAACATTACTTAGTTCTTAAAATAATCAGGGTTTCCACCAGTGTTTGATAGACCCAGCATCCCATCTGACCTAACTTGACCCTACTTTAAAGGTAGCTTATGTATCCTATTGTTCTGCAAACTTTTTTGACATAGCTCAACAGAAAATTACAAAGAACTTTAAAAGAGTCAATGAAGAACCAGGCAATGGCTTTAAATTAATACTGTTATACCTGTTAACCCAGCCAGTGTATTCCTAGTGTCAGAGCCACGCCTGGAAAAGTGGGGAGGAAGGGCATCTGGCATAATATCTATGCCAAAATAAATACGCAGACCAGAAATATGATCTGCTGCAAAAGGGAGCAGCTGAAAGACAAAGAAGAAGGCTTTCTTTTTATGCTAGGAGTGGGAGATAAACACTGGTGTATATTTTGTTCTCCTGTGTGCAGAGGCTCACATGTGCAGTCCTGCTATACTGTGACTGCTGCTGCATTAGCAATTATCGTTATAGCGGCGTGAATCAAGTAAAACATTAAATAATTAAATTGTACCAAATTTACTCTACCCTTCCCCACACCCATTAAAGCTACCCGCTCTAACATCTTTTCCGGTGGAAACCCTGTGTAATTAAGATAACTATTTTTCTTATGAATCCCTTTGAACAGCTGGTGGACATTACTGCAATTAGCTTTAACAATATATCCCACAGAAACTTGTAAATAGTTGTAGAAATTCAAACTAGCGTTGTTTTAAATGTTATTTTTCCAGCTGTAGGCTAACCACCAACTCTTATTGTGAAAGTTCAGCCCCACCCCACACCAGTAGGCTCACCAAGTTGCTGTTGTGTCATGGTTAATTCTGTGGGAAACACTTATTTATTATTACAAAGAAGACCTCCACACGCTGCACTAATGTTAACTTAATCCAAGTGCCTGTGCTCACTTGTAGTCCACTGATGGCTGGAGCTGAGTATGTGCGGTGCAGGACCTCCATACTCTTCAGCAGCAGGTTCAGTTCCAGCAGATACGATTCACAGTCGTCCAAGTCTGAATGAAAGAGTATTCTTAGATCACAGTTTGGGTGCAGGTGGGCACAGTGATGCTGTAATAGGCAGGAAACAAAAAGGCAAAGAGAAGCAGCCAAACCAACCTTTGTAGCACTTGTCCATGTCCTCTGAGGAGTGGAGCCAGGAGCTGATCTTAGACTGGTGGACTGATGCTTGCTTGGTAAGAGTTGCCCTCTGTTTGAGATGGACGAGAAAGGATGATACACATAATCTCACACAACACACCCCAAAGGCAGACTTGACTTTTTTTTCCCCCCCTGCAAAAGACCACAGGGGCAACTTACTTTTCTAAGCGAGTCATTAAGAGAGGGGGAGGATGTTGCATGGGGGTGGAAGAGATGCTTCTCATGGGGATACATAGCTATTTCATTCTGTCGAAACAGACGGTGATGACGCAGCTTTGACACCCACTCCTCAAACAGCTCCGGGGACTTCACCTAGAAGCCATAAAGTCAAATTAGCTTGAAGACAACTTGAAGAAGCTTGAAAAGCTCCTGTTGATGTCTTTGTATAAAATGCACCAAGTAATTCCAAGAGAAGGCCTGCCGAGATCGATTGGTATTTGCTCATGAGGATACATCTCAAACGACAAAATGACAATCATGCAGAATTCAAACTCAGTTTCTCAAGAGTTACCTTCAGGTGATAGATGTTGGCTTCTGTGTCCAGATCAATGCACATGGCTTTTTTCTTGACTGACATGACGGAGAGGCCGACGTCTATGCAGCCGTGCAGTTTCCCCTTTTTTAGCTGTGCAAAAAACACTTGCAGTTAGCATTTAGCTTGTGTGCTTTGTATATATAGAAGATGGACTGACAGATGGGAGTCATAAGACAATACCTACATCAGTTTCCCGCTTTGCGTACTTCATGATGCCTTTCTCCAACAAAAAGTATCTCTGTGTGGGGAGAAAATAAAGTGAATTAATATTCATTCACAGATGTATCAGCGCCTATAAATTACTGGGTATATGAAGAATTAAACACCACCAAGAACCCAGTGAAGACACTGATGCTTTGCACATTAGTCCCCTTGACCCTGACATTTAAATTTTACAACTCAAGTGAGATAAGTGACCCACATTATTATGGATCATCATCATGACATAAACAGGTTCATCATGATGACATAAACAGGTTATGGGATCACTGCAGTTTACCAATTTAAAAAAAGGGAGCACTAAACAGAACTGAGGCTTGAGGCTTTTTATCAGATAAACTATGGTCTATTTAAAGGACTGATTCCATCAAGACTCAAGGAAAAAGTTTCCAGGTATTCATGATTACACTCACTGAGTGTAAGGAAGATGAGGAGGAGGAAGATGAGTCAGACTTACAGTGTATCCAGCTGAGATTACAAAGAATGGAAAGAAGGAAATACGGAGAGCTAAAAGAGTAGAGAGGAGGAAATGTGGAAATAGCCTGAGGTATTAAAAGATAGCAGGTCACAACACTGATACCATTATGATACTCGTATGTATAATTGAAAAAACTTGTTTTGCAGTGTCTGGCCACCCTTGTATCAAAATTAATAAAATCTGAACTGGAAGAATCTCAAATAAGTTTCAGTAACGAGGCAGAAGGGTGTGAGAGGTGTTCTGTAACGACAAGCAGCGTTGCTGTCTGGTACTTTAAGAAGTCAGGAGAGGCCCTCACCTTATGCCAGCCCTTCATGGGCCACTTCCTTCTCTTGAGCAGGAAGCCCCCCTGCCTCTCAGGCTCCTGCATGCTGGCAGGAACCCCCCTGAGCCCTTCCACAATCTCCCAGTTATCCTGCAGGGCGATACAGGAGCAAAAAAGCATGTGACAGACAGTGAATGTCTGTGGTGTGTGTATAAATTTCCTTATCACAGGAGAAATCATTCTTATGATACACTATGGCTACAGTTATTGCTCAATTAAAAACTAAAGCAGTGTTTGGCAGTAAATACATAAGAGAAACACAGTAATAATATCGAATTTGTTTCACAGCCTGAGGAGCACCACAGTGCATAGTGTATTTGAATTTAACAAATCAAAAGTCACTCAATATTAACATGTACGGCTGTAACACGCACCTGGTTGCCATCATGCTTAGAGGAGCCGCTGCTGTCACTGTGAGTGGGTGATGGTGATGTCATCTTTTTGCGCCTTGACAACCCTCTGCCCTTGTGGAAAGCGTAGCAACAGAGATCACAGACGAGCCGGGAGCATCACGCTGACCTTTGAAGGCCACTGCAACATTCAGCACTGCGGAGAGCAACACACAGGTTTATTTTAAAGCAAAACACAACAGCAGCAGCAACAGCAACAGCAGCACACGGGATCTGTAATCAGGATGAGATTAAAAAAAACTGAGAAGAATCACTGACTCACTGCGTCTAACTGACTTTGAAATCCCCAGAGTCCAAAGTAGCTGTGTTTAACGGAAGCTATCCATAAATATCCAAGATAGAGTCATGTGAATGAGTTCTCTCAAGCTCACTATAAATTAATTCAAATGTTATGAGCTGTGCACATTCAAAGCCAAATATAAATGAGTCAAAGTAGTACAAGTGTTATGATCAAGTCCTGTTGTTAAAGAAGCACGTTCTAGGTGGATCTTAAACACGGTCAATGTCAAACTTGTTTTCCATTAATAAGATAAGATGATCCTATAATGATAAGATTGGGAAACCATGGAACATATGAGTAGTTCAGGCAGGTGTTTCATAGTCAAATGGTCAATATTTAAATCATAACACTAAGTGTCCTGTATGGTGTATGACATTCATTTAGGGCAAAAGTTCAGGCTTCAAACTGCTCCATCATACTCTGAATGATGTCATTGATAGTGGATATCCATAATAAAATCATCCCTACACAGCTCTGTCTGTGAACACAGAAGCCGACCCACTATGTTTCCAAGAAGCACTTGTTCAGAAGAAAGTTGCCTTCAGAGGAGAGGAAAGAGAGTTAAAGCAGCTTGTTTCAGACTGAGTGGCTGCACTAAGGTCCATTATAAGATAAAAGGGTTATTTTTACCTGTAAATGATAAAAGCTACTTTTAAGTGGTTGGGAACAGTATATATCCAGTTTGCGTTTTTAAACAGCATTACAAAAATAACTGAACTCAACATCACTGTTGGCTTTTGTTCACAGGTCACTATGTCTCCAAACTAGCTATCATAACAAAAACCATATGGAGACATTGTTTTGCTTGACAGGTTTGTGAAGTTTTTCCTGATGCCTTGTAATTACAGAAATGTACACGGTCACACTCAGTGTGATGCAACAATCATTCCTGTCCAGGGTGTACCCTGCCTCTCCACTATGGCCCTATTGGATAAGTGGAAGATGGATGGATGGATGGATAATAACCCTCCCTTCGAGAATCAATCATCTCAAAGCGCTGTCTTTCAGTGGAAGTACACTGTGCATGCGAGAGGGAAACAGTGAGGGAATGCCTCTGGGGTTAGCATGTGACTCAATGCATGCAAATTTGTGTAAGTGGTTGGACTTGCTGCTAGTTGCAAACTGAAAAATCTCTGGCGGTTTGAGTGAGTGTGTGTAGTCTGTGGTTCCCCAGTACCATGCTCAGGACGTGAGTCATCAACAGGAAAGAATGTGCACAGTGCGCTTCGATACCCCCGGCACACCAAAACACGAGGCTAGCTACCGTCAAAACACAGCTTAAAGCAGAATGAAACACATGGACAGCCCACTTACTTCGCAGCTCTAGAGCACAGGCTAAAGCATCAGACAACATATTTGAGTAGGCCTCAGTTTAGCTCATCAATCTGTTCTCTTTGCACTTTTCAGGCAGTGAAATTCCTGGTATCTTGGACTCATGGACATCAGGAATAATGAATTACTGCATACCACAGCACTGTAAATACACCTGAAAATAGTGTGAACAACAAAAGGTCCATCTAATCATACAACACCACATTCACACATAAAGCAGGAGCTCAAGGGCCTCAATAGCGAGTTTACAACATTAGAGGCCCAGTGCGAGGCTACATGTACAATATGTGGTGAGTACGAACAGAAGCATCAAGCACCACTTTACATAACAAGCTTAACCATGCCTGCCTTCCATTCCTGTCATTTCTTTCCTTTCATAGAAGTCAGCAGAAAAGTTTGCAATAGCACACACTTCTTTGGAGCAAAACCTCAAAAACTGCCATAACATGCAAAAGCTCAGTCTTCATTTAACAGCTACAGAGGCCTTTCGGCTTAATTGAGACAAGTCCCTGAACATCCCACTGGGTGCTCTACTTACTGATCACGGTAGAACAGTATCTCACCGAGGTCACTGCACTGTAAGACTAGAAGTGCTGGGGTTTTACCTTCGCTCTTATGTAATGTGAGTCAATCATTAATGGCCCAACACCTTGTAAGTGATCTCTTAAGATGGAAAAGGGTCATTCTTGTGGCAAGGGCCAATGCCGCTGAGTCACAAGGTTTTAATGGGGGAAGAAAGGGTTTAAAGTGACTATTTCCTGCGTACGTCTGTTTTAAAGTGTGTCTAAGAATTTGTGATTTTGTGAAGAAGTTGATACAAAAACGAATGTAAAGGTTGCATCGACTATTAACAGGTAGCAGCACAAGAGCTGCCTAGTCTAACAGCAACAATAAAGGAATCTAATTGAGGTATGTTCTTCTTTTGTCTTGTTTTTGTATTTCCTGTTGCTCTGCACTTCAGTAAAAAGTACCTACAAGGCCCTACAGTGAGAACAATTTATCCCCTAAACTTCAAGATTGGACTTTAAAACAGTTTCATGTTGAGTACAGACATGCACCAATTCCAGACACAAAAGTCAGATGTGTGCAACAACACAACAGCAGCTTATCTTTCTTTTAGCTGTTACAATTCAATTCAATTAAATTTTATTTATACAGTGCCAAATCACAACAAACAGTCGCCTCAAGGCGCTTTTTATTGTAAGGTAAATACCTTACAATAATTACAGAGTAAACCCAACAATCAAACGACCCCCTATGAGCAAGCACTTGGCGACAGTGGAAAGGAAAAACTCCCTTTTAACAGGAAGAAACCTCCATCAGAACCAGGCTCAGGGAGGGGCAGTCATCTGCCGCGACCGGTTGGGGCTGAGGA
>VOQJ01029144.1:8655-26440 GCA_015052665.1 Apistogramma diplotaenia
CGCTGTTGGGCCGACGTCGATGACCCTTTCCTGTTTTGAGACGAGGTGCGGAAATTCGTTTTCTGCTCTGAGTTTCGGGGAGGCTGTTTGTCTTCCCTGCCGGCAGTGGCTGCATCTGGGGTGAAAAACGGTGTGGCTGTTTTGTTAGATGATGCCTACGAATCCATCACCGTCAAACTGAGAATGTTATTCAGAACGAGCTCTGGTTTGCCGGTGAATGAAAAGAAAAATCAACATCGCTCAATTGATTTTGCTTTTGCTGAGGGGACTGATGCTGACAGCTTTTTAAAAGAAATACACTTAACAAGGATAGATTTGTGTTTTCACAAAGCCTGGAAAAGTTGATTTTCAATGTCCCTGGACCAAGCAACAATGGAAAATATTTTTCCCTTTAAAGCAAAGCAATTGGTCTCCTGAGTTCCCAAACGCAGAGTGTTATTACAATAAAAGAAGAGCTGATGAAACACAGTGGTAAACATCCCCAAACTTTCTGGAATCGTGTTACTGGCACAAAATTCAAAATGAGCTTATATATCTTGTTTAAAAAATAATAATAAAAGGTCTCCGTTTCAGCACTTCATAGTTTGTACAAATTTCAGAGATTTGAAAATGATTGCTTTTTTTTTCCTTTTTTTAAAAAAATGTACATTTCATATGGCAGCACTTTTCTGGACATGTTTTTTGCACAATTGATGTCAAATAATTTAAAATATTTTTTAGGCTTGGTGTTTAAAAACCATTTAAAAGTGGATTTACATATACATGCAGCATATCTTTATTTAGAATTGCTTCTTTTCCATTGACATGGTGCAAAGCCAGTTCTGCCTTGATGTCTTTAGGAAACCACATGTTTGACAACCAACTGAGACACAGACAGACAGCATCTGCAGACTACATGTGCTAAACATCTGAGACTTTACTGCAGGTAGCTCCTCCCATCGTCACTAGCATCAGCGCTTCTGAATATGTTACCAAAAGCATTGTGCTATCTTTTTATTCTTCTCGATATTCTCAATCAGAAATCAGCACCACTGCCTGCATCGAACCTTCTGGCAGACACGGGGGCTTTCTACACGGGGTCCGCTTGTTGTCCATGTGCACGCATGGGTTCCCTCCAGGTACTCTGGCTTTGTTCCTGCCGTGATTCTAAATTGGCAGTGGGGTGAAGTGAACATGAGTGTCTTTCTCTGTTGGTGACATAACCAGGGTGTACTGCACAGATGATTGTTTATTAAAAGTCATTAAATATGTATGCTGTGCAATCATTCCACCCTGGAAAAAGACAGGTCTTGTATGCCTCTCATCGGGATGTTCTGCTTCTCTGAACTGTGTGTGTCTCACTCATATTTCAAGATGGGGGGGGGGGACTGGGGGCCTTTACTGGATTCACGCCTTGACTGGAATTTGAATCCTGACCTGTTGTTCCAAAGATGGTAATGTTGCAGCTACACCATGCAGTACTGTGCATATACTAGTGTACAAATGTACAGTATTTTCTTCAAAACAGAGGAAGGGTTAGTATTATGAAGTAATATGGAGTGGAAAGGACAAGTAACTCAAATACAGTGCTCAGTAAAAAGTACTTTGTAACTACACCCACTTTTTCATTTTAATTAAGCACTTTTTTTCCCCAAAACTTTTGCATTATTGAAAGGTAAAAGCTGCTTAGTTTAAATGCACAGTGTGGGTTTCCATGACATTTATAAGACAGGCATAATTATGCACCGCGTGTATAATTTAACACACTACAGCCTCAACAATCTAAATGGCTGCACCTGTACTGCTATCCAGGCCTGAGAACACAAATGAACCTGTGTTTGATCAGAGAGGACACAAAGACAGTTGGAGCACAAAAAAAAAACAGACCATTCCCCCACAAATGCACAGATACACTCACTCGTGCAAAGAATAAACAGTGCACGCTCCCCTCTGCTGTCTTCTCCTTTAGCACCTTGTTAAAGGAAGCCCTCCACTGAAGTGACATCACGCACCAGAGGGTGCGAGAATCTCGTTACCAGAGCACGATGGCCGCTTCTTTCTCTGAGCCTTGGAGTGCTTTCAGCACACTGGCAAGCCAAGCATATACAAGTACAGTTCACGGCACTCATGCATACACTTTAGAAGAGAAAAAAAAAACAGTGCGACATAGGATTTACAGTCTCTTCCTGCCCTCCAGCTTCCAACCACTGTCACCGACATGTTCAGCACTGCACCATATGTGCATATATGCATGCCTCCTTACACCCCAGTCCACCACGCACGCTCACTATCTAGCATTTGCCCTCCACATATGTTCAAGCACCAAGCCAACACTTCTATTGAGTGCTAATGTTTTAAGCTTACATGTGTAAGCCACCCAAGGAATATAGTGTTATCTAGTGGCATGTGGATCCCACTCCCTGCCTGCTGTGGTGGTTTGCAAGTTTTCTCTCGTACCTCCTACTGCTCTGGGGGTGGCCTCTGCCTAGGAACACTCCCTACTCCATCCAAAGAAGAAGAAGAAAAAAAAAGACCCTTCCTTTCCCCCCCAGAGGGTTGTGTGCAAGTTCTTGTTGTGCTGCGCCAGCTTTATGCCACACCAATGCCCCGCAACTCTGGAGATGGCGCTTGCAGCGGCAGGTGGCAGCTGGGGACATCACAGGCCTCCGAGTGAGCCTCTTAGTTGGGAGCCGGCAAGTAGAAATGCAGTACGCCGACATGCTATGATTATATAACAGGTTCTACGCAACACTTGTCAGCAGAAATGCTCTGATTCATCTGTGATATTCCACAAAGGAGCCTAACTTAAGCACAGCAGGTTTGTGGCTTAGAGTTGTTTGTATTGAAGCCTAAACTCCTGTATCACCGTTACGTTCGCAGGCACGTGCTAATCTCCAGAGTTAAACTGAAGCGGGAAACAAAACTTCAACTTTTCCTACAGTTTCCCATACGAGCACACTAATATGAAAACATACTGTCCATTTGTTTGAAATTGAAGTTGCTGTCTACTATGAAAGCCCCCAGAACTCATTACTCAGCCCCGAATTTGACAAAGAGCATATTATATTTATTGTATTTATCTTGTCATGGCGGTTTCCTTGTAACCGTGCTCTAACACGACCAGCCACGCTGTCTGAATGTCTGATGAAATACCAAAGGCTATTATCACTGACAGACTGAGACCCAGGTACTAGGCACCAACAGGGGACGTGTATTAAATTTATCATTTGCACATTTCCTTGATACTTTCAGCCAAATCAAATTGGTGCAGAGTTTTTTCTAAATAAGCACAGCTGGTATCATGTTTTATTGAATTTTGTGAGGCTGCAATAATCCCCTTCTTCATCCACTTTTAATTCTTGGCCGCCATAGCAACAGACTGCTGTCAGGTGTGCACTGACATGTACACTCCACCCATGGCAATCACGCATTTACATAAATAGCCATTCCACCAGCTTATCTGTTTCCCTGGTAACACCAGGTGATTCTCCAAGGCAACCTCCACCCACAGAGCAGGTCTGCTGCATTTCTCTGTTCCTGAAAGTGAAGTTTGAAACTGCTGGTTCTGATAGCAAATTAATGAGAAATGCAGTTCCAAGAAAACACGTTGTATATTTTGCAAGGTGCTCCCCATTTCTTAGTATCTTGCTTAAACAACAAACGCAAATTCATGTGGAACAGAAGTCCAAACAGTTAACGCTGTAAATAAATGCTGTAAAAATACAGCAATGCATACTTGTGCACTCCTCTTTGGAGCCCTTCCAGGGGGTTCCCACAAGCCAGGGATGGATGTAATGAAGGAGGTCGTGCAGAGGGTTGGTGAACCTCTCCCAGCTGTCATAAGATGAGAGTGAGTGATGTACATCAGGCATGTCAAACTCGCGGCCCGCTTCCGGACACGCCCGCTACTTCCGGCCGTGCCTTATTAAAAATACGGTACAAATAGGCCCTTTAAGTTACTTTTTTGACATTCCACTTTCTTCTCCAGTTAAGAGGGTTGAGCGGAATGTCAAAAAAGTAACTTAAAGGGCCTATTTGTACCATATTTTTAACGCCAATTCACGGCCGGAAGTAAGGGGCGTGGCCGGACGTAAGGGGCGTGGCCGGAAGCAGCCCGCGGAGCCCGAGTTTGACATGCCTGATGGACTTGTTTAGACAAACAGAAATATTAATGTAGTAGTTAAGTTAGGGTTTTTTCAGTCATGTTGCAATTGACTGTTGTGAATGTGCGATGTGGTTTTCACTGGTCGTAGTCACATCTGGCTGGCATTCTTCAGGCTGTTTGTTAAAATGCTGAAAACAGCAGCATCCTAGGTATGAAAATTGCACCTGAAGCTGATCTTTCATTTGATGTCTCTATGAAAGCAAAGCCACGTTTTTTCTTTGCATATCCACTCGCTCATTTCCCAGAGCAACAAATGTGCCAAACATCACTTCTTTAACTGGTCAAATGGCACAAAGCACACATTTAAAAATAATCTGTTCTTTTTAACAGCTTGTTAGTTAGCCCATCGACTGATAGATATTATTATCTGC
The DNA here is from genome assembly GCA_015052665.1 of Apistogramma diplotaenia. Taxonomy (NCBI): domain Eukaryota; kingdom Metazoa; phylum Chordata; class Actinopteri; order Cichliformes; family Cichlidae; genus Apistogramma; species Apistogramma diplotaenia. The sequence goes on from VOQJ01029144.1 coordinate 13,171, forward strand.
TTACTCATTTTGTTGTGATATTTATTTCTTGGCTCTGTTGCAGATGTCAAGCAACTACTCCACTTTTAACACCAACTCTCGGCTCAACAAAAATACCCTTCAGTCATGAGTGATGTTTCCCTGCCAACGACTGTCAGCTACTTAGTTGCCATTATGGACTTTTTTTTTTTAAAGCATTTCTATTGAATTGTTGCAAAAAAAATGTGTTCAGCTGCGTTCAGTTTTTGCACATATGGACATACATTTGTTTGGGGTGAATTTGTGCTTTAGGGGTGCCACAACATTTGACCTTTACTACAACAACAACAAAAACAGTGTGTATTAGCATTGCAGACCATGCTTTGCACTCCAGCAGTGACTGTTCATGAACTGCAGTGCCCTGGGGGTTTTGAATTTCCAGTCTAACTGCATATAAAAGCTGCTGCAAATCACTACATTATTGGTTTTATGACAGACAGCTGACACTAATGCCCCCTCCCCCCCACATCCCTTTTCAATAGAGAAAACTCTAAATTTGGCGCCTGCACAAACACATACAGCTACCATCCCCTCAGTTCTCATAATAGTTTAGGCATTTGTTTGTGAAGGTAAAATATATCCTGCCCTCTCTCTGGCCCCAGCTTTGATGGGAATGGATATAGAGCTGTGTGTGATAATGCCCCAGCACAGTTTGAGGTAATGGGACAAGAACGATGAGCATAGGTGCCTGCCTTACAGCTAACAGTCTTGGAGTTTATCATGCATTTCAATGGCTGAGAAGAGAGAAGATTAGGAGTGCAAACACACATTAAACTTAAATTACATCAGCGTCTCTCTTACTCCCCCCCATCACTACTTCTAAGTCATGTCTGCCTGCAGGGCTAAAGAGGTTTACCTTAATTCAAAAAACACACGAAAGCCATTTTGTTCTTCTTTTATTGGAACAACACGATCAACAGGTTTGTGTGGGCAAGTGATTACAAAGAAGGCCTCTATAGCTAAACACTAAGCATTATGATTACCGCCCTGAAATGTGGCAAACACGGTGTTTGTGTTATTGTTTGTGAGAGAAACACAATTAAGTCTACCTTAGCAGCAGTGCTGTCTTTCATACCTGAGAGTATCCTTGGATCTTTGCCTTTTGATTTCTGACATTAAAACTGTCCCCTTGCCATTTGTTATGCATATATTAGCCTTTACATGATTGATTGAATTAATTCATTATTTTGCTGGGGTTTTTTTCCATCTGCTCAAAGAAAGAAGGACAGAAAGAAAGAAAAGTGCCTGTAGGTTGGGACTGAATAGGAATTACCCGCCGGAGCATAGCTAATTACCGAGCATTAGCATATGCAAATGAGAGCTGTTATCTTGTACACAAAATGCTGCTTATGGTAAACACTGGCTAATCACTTTAGCAAGTTAGCTGTTTAAATGCTGGTAATTGCATATTGTTTAAAGAGATGGGCTTCGGTTGCTGAAAATTGAGGTAGGCTCAAGAATGTGAGACATTTCTCTTTTGTGTCCACTTTCTGATTCACCTTGGAAATGGCACTTGGTACTGTAGATTATTTGATGAAAAGATTGGGAAAAAAAAGGAAATAAAAGATGTGCTGCGCCTTAAGTGAGAAACATTGGTTTTCGCTGTTAAAGTGGTGTCAAGGAAGTTCGATCACTTTTATGTAAGTGCACCTCATCGTGACGCACGCCGCAGACCTTATGAAAGATTTGTGTCATGCTGCTGGAAAAAGGAAAAGAACACAACACAATGTTTTCTGCATTTTCATTATTGATCTACAAAAACACTAGAAAATACTGATGAGTGCTTCCTAACCAAAACCCCAAAATGTTGTCTTTATTATTTTACTTTTTTCTGTATTTACAATTATGTTAAAAGAGAAAAAGAACACATTGGAGGAAATGGAAACGCGTTTGATATTTTTGCTAGAAACCAAAGTAAGTGGAGATTCATTTTCAGTCAGTGCATTGTTAGAATTTCTTTAGAGAGAATGCATGTGGGAAGTAGCGCGAGCATCACTTCCACTCAAGATGGTCATTAAATTAAGGCCTGCCTGTCAAAATAAAGTCCATCACTGAGGTTGTAAAAGGACAGAAGAGACTCTTCATCATTTATGTAATTACTGTTTCTGCCACCATGCTCTCATGCCCCATAAGTCAAAAAGCATGGTCTCTTTCTTAAAAATGTCCTGTCAGCTCTCAATTAAACCCACAAACACACATTTAGTAACTAAGACGTACTGTCATAAAAAAGGAAGTCGTCACAGGACTCAGTGCAGTCCTGTAAAAAAACAGTAACTAGGTCCTGCCACAGTATTTCCATTGGGGTGAAGTGTTGGGCTCATTGTCCTGTTGCATGACTCAGTTTCAGCCAAGCTTTAGCTGTCAAACACACGGCCTCACATGTGACTTTAGAATACTTTGGTATACAGAGGAGTTCACGATCAACTCAAATGGAAGGTGCAAGGTGCCCACCTCTCGTTGCACAAACACCACTGCGTCTGTGGTGTTTGTGCTGATCTTTGGTCTCATCTGTCCAAAGGTCCATTGTTCCAGAAGTCTGAATTCTGAAGCCCGATTCTGCAGGCGGCCTCTTAAAAGAGACACTTTCCTTCACCATTGTTGTCAAGTGCTCGTTCATCGGATTGTTGGGGGTTTTCCCTCTAATACTGTAGGGTCTTTCACCTGTACAATATAAAGTGCCTTGAGGTGAAAGCTGCTGTGATTTGGTGCCGTATAAATAAAATTGAATCGAACCGAATTGAATTGAAAGACATTCAGAGAAATGTCATGAAAGAAAGCAGTCCTCGGTTATTAGTGCAGAGGTCTGAAATAAACAGGATCCTCCAGCTAAAGAGTTTCTGTCCTCAGGGGTTCGAGCTCAGTGAATGACAGTAGACAGAAAAGCCCACGGGCAAGCTCTCAAGTGCGGAGATGGCCAGAGTTTTACACCACACACACAATGTACAATGTCCACAGGGTGATTTAAAAGATAAACTTTCCGTCTTATGTGCACAGAGGTTGTGTGTGTGTGACGTGTGTATGCAAGAAACTAGCATAGAGAGAATAAATGCTCGCGCACATGTCTCTCTGAGTCACCCTGCGGACCTCTTACAGAAAAGATACAATCATTTCATCATGTCGCAGTGAACACCCACCTTATCTCTCGCTGTAGGGAACAGGGTGTGAGTCAAACCCACCAAAAAGACCATTTTGCTCTCTAAACGCACTCATTTGACGATACAGAAAATCTATGGCAATAATTCAGCCCTCTGCGGGGTTGGACTTTAACACTAATTGTGAGCAAGTGGCTCATACTTTTTGTGGAGTGAAGCGTAATTAGAATGTGCATGTTTCATCTCTGTTCCTGTCGAAGAGCACAGCTGGTACGGCTTTTAGTTCACAATGCAGCCTGTGTTTCAGTTTGTAAAGACTAGCTGGCTCCCTCGCAGCTTATTCCTAAAAAGACAATGCTGACAACAATGTTTCTGCAAGTTTCTGTGCTATTTAAGGAGATGGACTGGTATTTATATAATGGTTTTCTAGTCTTACTGACTCTTTTATACTATTATCCACATTCACTCACTCATGCACACAATAATATACTGCTTTATTCCAGGTGCACAGTGTTTTATCTGTCACACAAAGGGAAATGTATCAAAGCCACCACATCCAAATAACGAATGAATAGGCAGACTAAGCAACCTTTATACTAATCTTGATCCTCAAAAGCCAACAGCAGCTCAACAATAAGGTCTGGATTTGAACTGTGAAATAGAAGAAAATTAGATTAAGCCAAGTTTGCTGATGACACAGCAGTGGTGCGACTGATTTCCAGAAATGAGGAGATAAGTGCAGGCTAGGGGTGGAACATCTGGAGGCCTGGTGCAGAGCCAACAACATCTGCATCAATGTGACTAAAACAAAGGAGGTGATCATGGACTGGGGAAGACTTTGAGAGCTCCCCTGCTCCCATCTACATCACAGGAGCAGCCATCAAGGTCATTTCCAGCTTCAAGTATATTACAACGACCCCACCAGTAACACCAAGTCGAGCAGCCTAATAAAGAAAGAGCCAAACGGCTGCACCTGCTGAGGAGGCTCAAGTCCTCACATCTTTTTATAGGTGTGCAGTGGAGAGCATCTTCACATCATGTGTCACTGTGGGGTACTGTGGTGTACACAAGCTGCCAACTGCAGGGCAGAAAGACTAGACTCTCATCAACTGAAGATGTCTACATCAGCAGATGCAGTAACAGTGCTGCCAGCATCACGAAGGACTCTTCCAGCCCCACTCATGGACTGTTTACCTCCCTCTTCCTCAGGATTAAAGCTGTGCCACCAGAACGTCCAGGCTGAGAAACAGCTTCTTCCTGGAATCTGTCAGACCTATAAACTCTTAGATGATATTAATCAGCACTCTCATGCGGTCTAACACTGAACCTTAAATTGCATTCTTTTTTATATTCTCGCTTTGCCACTTTTTGCTTATCTAAATTTAGCTTTTTATGTTTTTTTTTAATCTTATTACTGATTTTGTTGTTTAATTTGTTAAAGTACGTCATTACTTTGTCCCTTCTCATGCCAGCTAAAGTCCTGGAATGACAATCAACATCTTGAATATATTTGGGCTTGGGGCTTTTATGAGTTTATTGGTAAGGCAGCACAAGCAGACTAAAGAAAAAAATGAATGAAATAGTCGGGCTAATAAACCAATAGGTTGTGTGGGTTATCTGTGCCACACCCATATAAGCTGATGATACAATCTACCTCCAGGAACGCCACATCAATTTTAGCTGATTGAAGTTTTTAAGTCAATCAAACTCCAGACCGTATAAATGTTAATTACCTGTGGATAGAAATCTGCACCGCAAACTAGCACGGGGCACCGAGTCTGTCATTATCCTGCAAATACAGAAAATTCTTTCTTTGATGGAACGCCGCATATATTTGTATTTTTTAAGCTGACTTCAAACTGCCTGTTAACCACTTTAAAAGTGGAGGGATCTAAAAGTCTGCTTGCCACAAAATGGAAGAAAAAAACGTTCACAACTCATTCCAAAGTTACTAAAGCTCTGCAGACCCACTGTTTAATGTACAAATTCCACTGTTAGCAGTTAGAATGACTGCAACTTTGTGCACTTACTGTCACTGGAATCACTAATGGCTCAGACACACTATGGCTAGTAAAAACTGGTGCCTGCCTAGTGATTGGATTAATTTATTTCATCTATTCTTTCACTTTTGGTGACCAAATGCAGCTTATTGCGGTGACCACAAGGTCACCCAGGGGCTGAACGTGCAACACCCTCAATTTCTGTTCAACCACTTTAATTGCAAGATAATTACACATGTTCTAATAGCTGCAGTCTCACTATGCAATCATTCTCACACAGGTTTGCAAATAACTATTTTATAACAAAGAATAACTATTTATTAGTTATTATTAGTTACTAATAATACATTTATAAATGTGGAGAGATTGACAGCACACAGTCTGCAACAATAAGAGCAAATCACCAGCCTCATGCCTCTTTGCATATATTATTACACAATTCTATATAAATTCAATGTTGCACAGTTTAATTGCCATCCTGCAGGAACTAAATCACTATTCGTGAAGGAACTTTCAAAGATGGACTCTGCATTTCTTTGTATGTGTACAGTGATTTTTTAAGCTTTTACTGCTGGTGAAGCTCATAGAAAAGGAGGGAAAGAGAGAGCAGAGGACACAACATGCAAGAAGTGGTCAGGGAATTGAACCCTGACCTCTGCGGTGGCTTTGCAACATAAGGCTTACTCAACCCAGTGAACTAAACCAGCACCTAAGAGTTGTGATTTTTTTTTTTTTTGGTAATCCATCACAGTTCATAATGTCGTGGCATTATCACAGCCCGCAATTGCATTTTGCAGCACAGAAGTCGACCCAGCACGCCATCCAATTATGAGAGTGGATTTTAACTTCCCTTCTGCTCACACACTTTAGCGTAAAAATCAAGAGTGTCTTCATCTTCCTGCAATTGCCAACTTGACCCCGACACTTATTGGTGTCTTGACACACCAGCGTCACTTTGAAGATGGCTGCTGATCTTCATCTTCAAAGCAACCATTTCACAGGCAATGAGATTCGGAGTTAATTGCACGCACTCAGTTCTGTTTGTGGCATAATGCACACCATGCATTAGTGCAATGATGCATAACTTGAGTAACATGTTCTTTTGTTTGGAATATAAAGATGACAGACTTAATAATTGCAGCAATAGGCTCCATGGCGAGGGGAAAAAAAGTAAGACTCAGTGCTGGATGCACTTTGAATTAAATTCTAGCTGCCAGGAAGAAGAATATATTTCATCAGGATAAAAAGGCAGACATGAAGCATAATTATATGTCTTCCAAACCTTCTGTTAAATTATCTCTCGTGGCACAGCATTGCTAATGGTGTGGTCACAATATACACCATTAGGGTGAAATACACCATTATGTAAAAGCATGCCTTATCTTTAGGTCTTTTAGTGTGTAAAAGGTCCTATTTGCTGAAGCCCAAAGAAGCACTTTACAGAATCATTATTTCCCAGAGACACTGAAATGGTTCGCCCTGAATGTGTAATGAGGGCTGCAGATCCAGCTGAAGGAAAAAGAAACCGCAGATCAGTGGGTTTTCTCCATGTTGTGTATTGTTGGCAAACGCAGTCTATAAAGGTCGTCACTCTTGAAATTGTCTGTTTCCCATCCAAAGCGAAGGTCAGCACAGGTGCGTGGGCAGTTCCGTTCTCGATGCCAGGCTGCTCCTAGGCCACCAGCCAACGTGGAGTAACCAGCCATGTCGGATATTTCCATGTTTCCAACATTTAGTGTTCCAGTGTGAAAATTATCTTCTGCTGGGGTACATCCGCTGTTTGTGATGATGGAGGTCAGCATCCTCCTTCCATCGATATTACTTTTACTGTACCTCTAACCGCCTCCACTTCCCTCTCTTCTCTTCTCCCTCACTTTCCTGACTCCACGGTCTCTGAGGGATGAAGAGTCATCAGCAGGTAATGAATGCAGTGCATGTGTGATTTCAACGAGTGTCTGTAGGGCTAACCAAATGAGAAACCAGGGAGTGGACATTTTTCTCACTGCTCCCAGTCTGTGCTCAGGGGAAGATGAGGGAATTTCGGTTATTTTGGCTCTGCTCTGAAGGAGAGACGTCGTAATTGGCTCCCCTCGGAGACTGACTAGCGTCAGAGCAAAATGTGCCCAATTTGCTGTGGCCGGTTCATTCCACATAACCACATATACCATGTATAATAGATGCACATCTCTCTCTATGTGTGTGTCTTCGGGGAGGATGAAGATGCTCTGATTTTCACCCTATAGTGTGTGAGCAGAAGGGAAGTGAAAATCCGGTCTCGTGATTGGATGGCATGCTGGGTGATACATTCTTTAACTGCTGTGCTGCGAAAGTTACCATCAAGAACCCTCTCGCTGCTGAAATATACATCAGAACCTCAGCCGGTTAAATATAGATGTAGTATACAGTAGGTGTGCTGTGCGAGGACAGTGTGGCTCAGTTTGTGTGCGACAGCGACTGCTGCCCCGTGTTTTCCATAAGTGTCAGTGTACCCTGTTGGGGAATGTTTGACATGTACTCGCTTATGTTTACTGGGCTTGAAATGAGGCTGTCTCGTGTTTTATACTTTTCAAGTATCTGTCACATTCAAGGTGCAAGCACAGGCCGCCACTTTTTGATATCCTATCACAACTAGGACTAGGAGTTTTTTTCATCTAGTGTGGCAATGAAAGGTACCCACTACAAACAATGACATTCTTTAAGTTATTTTCAAAGGACAGTGGGTAGTCTAACCTTCTCAAATATGCTCTCTTTACTGACATGGTAGGAAAGATGAGAGGGATATGGAAAAGAGCAGAGTGAGACACAGCCAAGAATGTAATGATGGGATTTTATCCCAGCCAAGAGGAGTGTGCTATTTGTGGGGTGGGTGGAAATGAATATACTGGGCATATTACGCTTTTCATTGCAAGATAGCACATCAAACTTAATTTTAACAGTAGAAGCCAGAGTTTCATGATAGGGTATGACATGTACAAACACCTCCATCATCTGTGATGGAGAGATTTCTGTTTCACATTACCGCTTTCATGAGTAAAAATGCACTAAAACTGGGGGGGATTTCAGCTCAATATCCAGGTGAATCCCACTGTAAACAAAATATTGATGGGTTGTGTATATATCTGTAAGGGGATAAAAATGGTGCTGTACACCGCAAAGCTGTCCGTGACTTCTGCATCCACCTAAATAGCTTGCCACGAGCCCCAAGGAAATCTCATCCCCCTATATATTCTGGGTGGCTTGGACCAACCACAGCTGAATGATAAATGACCTGTTAAGATTCAGGTCTTGCACGACATCCTCAGCCATACCATAACTGTGCATGTGGTAATGGTCACAGGATTTCTGTGGTTCAAAAGAGAACTCTTTTTTTACCACACACAAAGTGCAGGTTTATATCAAATAATACAACTCTCCAGCACTGCCTCTTTAACAAAGATCTATATACAGTGCCAGTCAAAGGTTTGGACACACTGAAACTGTATTTGTAACAATAACATTTATTTTACTTATTATGATTATTCACCAACAGCATCATCCAGTCAGTGCAGTAGGCGCTGGTCTGTAGAAACTCCTTCATAGAGACAAGACTCATTGCTATGGTTACCCAAGAAATATGAGATATATTCCACCTTTTCTGCTGTTCTGTCAGCACAACAGTGAAAAAATGATTAGAAATGACTTGACACCAAGTCAGTGGTGCACTGGAATTAAAATAATTGAATTTACAAATACTCCCTGGCCTGAAGTAGTCATTTGGAGAGCGGCAGGTAAGTGAAAGCCTGTGGCACTGTGTAGAAACATGATTTTGGGAGACTCTGGAAGTAGGTGCACTTTCTTTGTTTTATTTAGCAATTCAGTCCTGGTAACAGGTGCAAGAACGCTGGCAAACTGGAAGAGTAATCATGCCTGTCCAACTCTTTCTCATCCCGGGGTGTTAAATACCGCGGCTTTGTCAGATACCACTGGCATCCCAGAGATAAGCACAAGATGTCCTTTGGCGATGGTGCCTTTCAGCGTTGGCCATTGTAACATTAATAAGGACAATAGTCTGTCTTTGTAGGTTGGAGGGGTGTTGGTGGAGTAAATTTTCAGCCTTTATACCATTGTCTCTATCCTTTTTGGAGGCTTTACTTCCTTTTATTTTCCTTTTCCATTTTGCTTTCATGTTCTGTTTAGGTGTAACACAAGATAAGTTACAGTGTATTTATCCCAAAAGCTGGGAAATTATTGTGTCAAAACATTAAACATAACCTATTAAAAAGTTTAGATGGCTCAATGCCAGAAAAGAAAAATGAAATAAAATTTGTAAAAAAAATAAAGCTCAGTGATTAAAAATCTAAATATAATACATTGAGGTTAAGATTTGGTTGAAAATACGCCCCTACACAATATCAGTGCATTTGTTTGTAGTACTAAGCGGTCCTTTACCAAAGGACACCTTGTGTGGATCTCTCAGACTTCAGCTGCTTTGACAAAACTGCAGCATTTGACGACACGGGAATGAGAATGGGGTGGCCTGTGGCTACAAGGTCTGGTTTATGTCAAATATAATAGAAAGGTATTCACATCATGGCATTGTGCTGCCAAAGAGATTCATCCTTTGTTCTCTAACGAACAAAAATCTCAATTTCATCTCAAGGACACTCCTCACATTCCAATTGTTCATCTGCAGTGGCATTAGGGAATGTGAACGTTAAATGACCCTGAACTTAATGGATTCTGTTTATGTGAGATCCCCTCTGGGCTAAGTAGCCTTTTGACACATGTTGTTGCCATGGCAAATGGAAGCTTCACTCAAGAGGCGGGCAAGTCCCTTCAAAGGTGAAGATGCCAGCGATTGGTTGGATGGAGACTAAATAAGGCAGCAAGGTATCAACTCAGAGCCTCCCATTGGGCAGAGGGGAGACTGCACCATTCTGGTTGGTTGAGCAGTGTGTCTTTGGATCCCGGACACACACTCACCATGTTCTCATCTGCTCCTGGTAATTAGCTGTTCGCCTGAGAGAGCACTGTGCTGCCCGCCAACCCCATTAGCTAAGCAAACTGTCCCCATGATTCCCTGCTTCACAAACAAACACACGCACAATCATACCCATCTCTCTAGTGCTGCGCCCACCAAGCTTGTATCCATGGGAATGACAGATTTTATTTATCTAATACACCAGACCCTTTGAGTGATGTGTTGATGCTGAAATTGCAGGGTATGCTCTGTTTAAGGATGGCCAAAATAGAATGTATGAGGGGGTGCGCTCATCTCTCATCCTCCTCCTATTCTGCTCCAGCAGCATAATGAGCCATCAGCTATTGCTGACAACCTAACATCAGCTGGCCAATTAATGCCCAAGCTTCTTTTTTAATCAGGCGCCTGTGCAGACGCCTCAGTCCAACAATGTCTGGGCCCTGGCTATTTGGAGGCGGCTTTTTTTTTTTTTGTGTGTGTGTGTGAGTCTTTTTAATGATTTCCTCCAGAAAGGCAGAATTCACATTCTGCCAGATGATTAGTACTCAATGGAAGCGCATTGGACAGAAGCCTGGAGTCAGTGTCTTATCCAGTGAAAAACCACAAAGTGTGCACAGTACTGTATACAGCACAATAAGTACAATTAGGAATCAGATGAATAGAAAATACTCAAAGATGGCATCAAGAGGTGAGCAGCTTGGATGAAAAACACTGCATACATGTTTCAAAGATACTTAAGTTCAGGCTTCTAAAAGCATCGCGGAGATAAAACCTGCTCGGCTGGATATCTTTTGATGTTAGAGAGGTGATGGCAGATAAACAGGCCTTTTAGAGGCTGAAAGAGATACAAACAGATGTTCAGAAAGGCAACAAAAGAGAGCTGCTTAAAACCAAGTGGAAGCTGAAGAAGAGTGTGACAAAGAGACACATCTTCTCATTACCAAGTGAACAGAAGTGGCCCTTTAGCACTGCCAAGAGGAAATGGGAGGGTTGAATGCAATGAAAGAGAGAGAAATAGAGACAGATAGAAGGGTGTGAGCTCTCCAAATGCTACTGTCAGAAGATAAGGTGAGATACTTGGTTGTGGCTGATGCTCCTGTGCCAGGTCATGCATGGCTACTTTTGACAACTGTTCACTCTGAAGTCACTCTGTGGACTCGCTCTTATTGGACTAAGCCTGGAAGCTGAAACACTTTTTTATTTTTTTTTTTTACAGATGCTCCTGTGAAACATGGGTGATTCCTGATCACATTTCCCATGTCCTACAGTACCTTATTAAAATGATAAAATGAGGTCTACGTGAAATTGTACACCTTGAATGCACGCCTCTTTTCCTTCCTCCCACTGGGATCAACCTGCTCTCAACTGTACCATGCCTGGTTTATGAACCAGCCTCGATTTATATGTTAATTATATCCTGGAACAGATCTAACAAGCTCTAATGTAAGTGTGAGAACTCCTAAGCTAGCAGTATATCTCAATAGTTCCTCCATCATCTCCCAATCGGCAACCCAGAATCGGCAGTCTTGTCACGAACCTGACACAGGTTATCCTGATGATAGCAGATGTCATTTAATGTGATCTCCAGGGGGGAGAGTGAAGGGGCTATGGCTAATGGAGAGTGGAGCAAATCTGATTTCTGTTTGACAACATTGTGCTCTTTGCTAACTCCACCTGCCAGACTGTTTTGAACTGAGTATCAAGAGCTGGTTATAGCTATAGAGGTCATGGGGAGAAAAAAACAACAACAAAAAAAGGCAGTTTGTTTCATAGCTGAAATCGTCAATTTTTCCCATTAAAAAAAAATCCTGTACGAGCTGTTTCCTCCTCTTTATAGGAAAACTCTGATGACTTCCTGAGACCAGAATGATAATGTATGTAAGTGGGTGATTACAGCAACAACACAGGCCACACCCTGCAGTCAGTAGAACAGATGATTGCATAATCTTGCTTTAGTGTTCATACACTGGGATATAAATAGTGCTCTGATGGGACAAAAATCTTTATCTTGGGGTCACCAGTGCATCATACAGGGAAATAATATCAACATTATGAGGATAAGAATAAATGTTGCATTTTTTTATATCACACCTGCTCTGTAAAGGTCAGTGGTAACAATGCTGTGAAATGATGCAATGACATATGATTAAGAGTTGAAGTCAGTGTAAGAGTTTGGCAATACTCAGAGCTTGCAGTGAGGGCACCTCAAATCTCTGGTTTTTCCAAGGCTACATGTACAACAGCTCAGTCTCTGTCACTGGTAGTAAAGCAGACTGTCAGCTCTGAATGCTAGACTTTGATTAGCAACTACTTCTTCTTCCCAACTGCCAGGTCCAATTGAGATCTCCTTGCACACTTTTCTCTGTAGACCTGATGCGAACAGACGTTTAAATATAGCATAGACTTGTCTACCTCGGCTCCTAATGGTAAGGTGTGCTGGTATGCTTTAAAAGTGAATTCTTACTGTGTAATCAGAGCCAGATCGCTTTCTTCTTCTCTGGCAGTCTGGCTAGTGTTAATCCCAAAGAACTGCACACAATGTCACGCTTCCTCTTTAGCATCTCACTGGGAAACCTGATGTTTGCACAGGGCAGCTGCACAGCTCTGGGGCATTGCAGTAGGCCAAATGCACAACACAGACTGAAGCAGGTGTGCAAGCATACAATGCAAACATACACATGAAGGCCAATAATGCATGTGTGCACACACGTGCATGAGTGTGATAAATACATTTTGCAGTAAAAAATCAAATACTGCCTTACATGACAGTCTAATGGTCAGATATATTTTCCTCTGTAAAGTGGAAGAGAACAGACTATCATCATTTTGTATGCATCATGCACTCACAGCATACCCCCTTATCTCCTGAGCTGACACAAGAACCCTGTAATTAAATGTGACTTCTGTCATCTTCCCAACTCAAACAAATGAAATGCAGACACACACTCCCAAGGGCCTTTATGAAATCTAACCTCCCTGTCAGCTGACTTTAGGGTGGGCCAAAGAAGGGGAATGGAAAAGAAAAAAAAGCACATCAGACAGGCGCTTTTTGGATCAAAGTCAGACCAGATGCAGAACTAGCATTTCAATGTGGAATAATGTAATGGCCATCAAAGCCTCCCTTCCACCCCCCCCCCCCCAAAAAAATATGCGTGGGGAAAGTCCCATTCACGCCGGTGTTTTTTAACAAAAGAAAAAGA
>VOQJ01029147.1:2254-16267 GCA_015052665.1 Apistogramma diplotaenia
AGCAGGAAAGATAGAAATAATTAATTCATAAAAAAACTACCCCCCAGCAGCCTCGGCCTATAGCAGCATAACTAAGGGATGGTTCGGGGTCACCTGATCCAGCACTAATTATAAGCTTTATCAAAAGTTTAATTCAACAGATTTTAGCACCAATTTATTTCAACAGATGTAGTACACTGCTGCTACATCTGTTGAATGAAAGTTTTGTCATTGAATAAAATTGATTTAGTTTATGTATAAAAATGTAAGGCCACTAGTACGTACCAGGCGCGACTTGATTTGACACGGCACAGTTTGTAGGTTTTAACGTTAGGTCCTGGAACCACATACTTTTTTGGTACCCATTGATCCGGGGTTCCAAGCGATCCAAGGTGATCCAAAAATGTGACGTCAAAGAACAGTGTGCCACTGACTGGGCAGGGAATGTCGTCACTGGATGAGTCATGACAGCAAGTCCTTCATCAGAATCCAACGCGCCAAACACATGTCAGAATCAAAAGTGATGGAAATGGAGACACACAAACCACTTAATATGTCAGCCTTTGTCATCTGTTTAGAGACAAGAACATGCTGTTATTTCACAGCAGTTAGTGTATCACATTTTCAGTCTATGATATCAAGGTTAAGCCTAAGCAGAGAAACCTGGACCTCTCTCTCGCCAGCCACCTCATTCAGCTTAACCAGGGCAATACTGATGCGTTCCAAGGCCGTCTGAGAGATAAAATCTCTCCAGTGTACTGAGTCTGTTGCAGGACACACTGGAGAGATTACATGCAGTGTGTTTTGGGTCTGTCTCAGGACCTCGTCCTGCAGCGACATGCCCAGAATACCTCTCCCGAGGTGCCCAGGAGTCGTCATAGATGGATACTTATGTCGTTTCCATTAGTACCTGCTAAGCGCAGATGGACTCGACTCAACAGACTTGCCACGGTGTTGTTGTGTTTCCATTACAATTGAGTGCCATCTCACTGTGGGTGGAGTTGATATGGAAATGCAGGCAGTAGTCTTCTGACCTAATTTGTTTGTGACTCAAACACAACACAAAATCGATGACATAGACGCAAGCTAACAGTAGCTAATGCCAGTTTACTATTGTCATCATGCATTAGTTCGCCCATACAATGTTTTAAAAGATGAAGGTTATCATTATTAAGTATTAAAATACAGTGTATCACAAAAGTGAGTACACCCCTCACATTTCTTGAGATTTCTTGAGTGTATCGTTTCATGTGACAACACTGACAAAATGACACTTTGACACAATGAAAAGTAGTTTGTGTGCAGCTTATATAACTGTGTAAATTTATTCTTCCCTCAAAAAAGCAACTTCATTAATTGTCAGTGTTTTATCCAAAAAACAGTCCATGTACTTTGTTATAACTAGCTGAGGAAATGGATGAATTCAATAGCAGAACTATGGAAAAACATTGACATAATGTACAATCCTGCATTTTTGACCTCGATTATCAGATATAACTGTATACAGCAACAGCTGCAGGTCAAAACAGTTAACATTGTGAACAAATAGAGTTAACACTGTTTAAGTTGTCTCAATAGCACCTCCTGCTGTTGAGAGGAGAAAGTGGCTAATTCCATCTAAGGTATCATGTGACTTTTGGCACAGCCGAAATGTTTTGTACTTGAGGAGAAACTGCTTTGTGTTCAAGGACAGTTTGTAAAATATGATTTGCGTGTGTGATGTTTGAGGACAGTTTGTAAAACAGGTTTTATTGTGTGCAACCTTTTGGCAGGACATTAGCTCCACATGGATGTGTCTAATCATGACATTTACTGGACCAAACTTATTATGGGTATTAGTCAGGGTGCTTGTATGTAAACAGACACAATTCAATATGATTATGGGGAATCTTTCTGATTAGTAAACACATTGTCTAATCAACGCACACACATTTCAAGCATACACTCCATATCACACCATTTTACACTGTTATATAAGCTGCACACAGATGACTTTTCATTGTGTCAAAGTGAAAATGATATACTATCTGCAGAAATGTGAGGGGTGTACTCACTTTTGTGATACACCGTATGTATGCTGTTTGTGCGTTTCAGAGAGAGGGACCTGGCTGCAGGCAAGAGGGTGCCGCCATACCTCAACTCTATTCCGGAACTCCACAGGAAGTTGGTCTTCTTTGTGAGTTTATCACTGGGAAATTGCTCGAGTCAGTTCTTGAGCTAAATTTTACCCCCTGAGAAACTAACATAAAAGGCGTTTAAAAGACCTGAAAATGTAAATTAACAAACTGTAAGCACTGCAATAAGCACATTTCCGCCATAAAGGTCATGTGACTTCCGGTATAGAACAACAACTTCCTGTGGAGTTTCGGAATAGAGTTGAGGTATGGTGGCACCCTCTTGCCTGCACCCAGGTACTCTTGGTTTCAGATGGTTCTCCTGTTGCAGCACTGCAAACTATCGGTCTGGGCATTCAACCAGTGGTTTGCGTGTCTCCATTTTCTTGCTGTTGGGTTTTAAAAATAGTCCAATTGATTCTAGTAAAGGCGTGACGACACTCCCTGGCCAATCATCCTCATCCTCAATCACCGTTACATTTTCAGATCGTCTTGGATTACTTGGAATCTCACCTGAGTGCCATTAGTACCTGGTTCCTGGTACCAGGTACTAATGGAAATGCCTACAAATCATGCTGAGTTGAGTCTGACACTCCTGCTGCCCTTTCAGCAGGCAGAATCCCAATTGAAAGCGGATCCTCTCGGAAATCAATCCACACTTTTCAAAAAATTACTGGAGATGAGTTTTGTTGCCAGGGTTTATTGAGTTAGACAGAACTCAAGAAAGCAGATAAGCACTCCTGGAAGTTTATGCTTCTGAGCCGTTAGCAAAGGGAAGGAAAAAGAGCGCTATCTGTCTCTCCCAAACCTTGCAGATATACATTTCGGAAGCTCACTCCACATCCTTAACTAGTTTGCATAGAATGACTTCCTAGATGGTCATCCCACTATGAACTCCATTAGTTGCATTTTTTACACATACTCAAAAACACAGTTCACTGGGATTCCACATTATCTACAGTACATCTAACAGCTGTCAATATGAAGGACTTTTCCCAGCTAAAATTATCACCCCAAAAGCACTGACAGCTTTCTAAAATTTGCACTATAAAAAACTCCTCAGGGCAATTTTATCTACGTTTACAAAATTTATTCCCACACTTTATTCATATTACACAAACGCAGGTGGGTCTTCAAACCCAAATTTCAAGCGCAATCAAGCATCTTGAACTTTATCAAAAATGGTGATACGGTGTCATGTGAACAAAATGTTGTGCATTACTGTAGATAAAAGTGAAGTTCCAATTATAAATGGGAATGGTTTCAACAGGAGATAAAGGACTACCCTGGCAGTCCACAGGAAACGAGAAACAAGTCAGATTTATTGCCAGCAACACACACAAGTTGTCATTGCAGTAGTACAGGGACTGAATGGCCCGTAGCAACATGCCAGACACTCCATACCCCCACTCAATAATAAAATACCCCATACATATTATAATCAGATAAATTTCTCTACGTTGTTGTTTTATGATTCAGTCTTTTGGAAAAAAAAGTTCAACTCTTAATATAAGATGCTGACAATCAACAAAAGTAGCGTATAAAAAATACACAATTATTTGTGATTTTGTCGTACTGTATGTCAGTGAGCTGGTTCTTATATAGCACTTTCTACTCTATTTTGAGCACTCAAAGCACTTTATGCAACATGTCTCATTCATACACCCACGACTGCATTGGGGTTCAGAATCAGGATTATTTGGCATGCAGGCTGGAGAACCCAGGGATGGAACCACTAACTCACCTGAGGTCACCTGCTCTGCTGCCTGAGCTACAGAAACCCGGAGAATAAAATAGTGGCTATTTCTGTTTCAGTCAACAATTTTAATTCCATTGTGTGGCTACATATGTGTGTGTGGTCTCAGGTGGGCGAGGACAGCTCCAACAGGAAATTCTTGGTCAGCCGGCTGTTTGATGTGGCCGAGGGAACCACATTGGAAGAATCTTCCAGTAACTGTATCCGACTGGAATGGAACAAAGGCATTGTGGGACATGTAGCTGCTACAGGACAACCACTCAATATCAAGAATGCTTATGAGGTGAGGATTTCACACTTTAAAGTCTCCTTTCAGCAGCATCAGTGTCATTGAAGCATGTGATTGAACCGTGTACACTTTAGGTTTGTTTGATAGCTCTTGCTAACAGAGCTCAGACTTTATTGTAGTACACAGAAACACAAGTCTGGCTCAGTAGAAAAGCTATATATAGGCATGGTGTACACTTAGACCCCATTTACATGACAAGTTTCCAAATGAAAGTGGTTAAGTTTTGGTGTGTTTTGTGAGTGAAAATGATACTTTTTGGCTCCGAAATGTAACATTTCTGAAATGCGAAGGCCTCCGTTTCTGCCTTTTTGGAAACGGGGGCACTCGCACATGCACTCTATGGAGATCATTTCTGAAATGTTCTCACGCGGAGTGAGGTTAGGTTAACTGGTGATTCATAGATGTGAATGTAAGTGTGAATGCTCATCTGCCTTTCTGTGACAGGCTGGCAACCTGTACAGGGTGCACCCTCTCTCTCGCCCCATAATAGCTGGGATAGGGTCCAGGCCCTATCCCAGCTATTATGTGACCCTGAAAATGATCTACAGAAAAGAATGGATATACAGTGTATCACAAAAGAGAGTACACCCCTCACATTTCTGCAGATATTTAAGTTTATCTTTTCATGGGACAACACTGGCAATATGACACTTTGACACAATGAAAAGTCGTCTGTGTGAAGATTATATAACAGTATAAATTTATTCTTCCCTCAAAATAACTTCAGGAAATTTCTCTAAGGGGTGTTGCCACTGGTTTCGACATTAATGGCTGTATATTGAGTTATTTTGAGGGAAGAATAAATTTATACTGTTATATAATCGTCACACAGACGACTTTTCATTGTGTCAAAATGTCATATTGTCAGTGTTGTTCCATGAAAAGATATGAAATTATCTGTAGAAATGTGAGGAGTGTACTCACTTTTATGATATACTATGTATCTATCTATCTACTTAAATTTTTACTGTGTATTTTACTTATTGATTATGTATGTTGTATAGACGTCTTTTTAACATGGTGGCTGCAATGGTAATTTCACTGAACATCAGTGACAATCTAATCTAATCTAAAGTGAGTCCAGATCATCAGAACAGTTATACCACACTGATACAAAAATGTGTAAAATGATCAGTAAACTTTGTATTCCTCAAAAAAATTCAATATTTTGACAAAGAATACATTGAAAGCTGTACAAGCATTTTTAGGTTTAGGAAATGTATATGTTATTGAAAACAAAAACTTATTTTTATTAGAAAACACCTATTTCCAGTAGGTGGCGCTAGACTGTTATTCAATAATATCACGTGGATGTGTTCAGGTGTTGGTCCTTATCACACTTGTGAAGTTTGGTGCCGATCAGACAAAGAGTTTGAATTAGAGCAACTTCCTATTTCCACTAGGTGGCGGTAATGCAGCAATTTTCACTTTTCCACTGTGATCCAATGGGGAAATATGGGCGTGGTCACAGGTGCAAAATAAGGCATGGGTGTCTGACTTTTTTGATGAAGATGATGTCAAGAATGTCTGTGCCAATTGATGCAATTTGAGTAAAATTGTACACCTCCATACAAATTTATGTTTGCCTCTCTAGGGGGTGCTTCTGCAGCTATTGCCTTGTGTGTGTGGGTTCAGGCTGGTTCAGTACATAAGTTATTAAATATATAGACTGATCGGTCCAAGACAATTTTGCGTTTGGACACAAAAACAATGGCCAAATTCAGCGTCGTTGAATATTGTATAAAATCCCAAATAACTTTTGATGCCCTAGTTGTTTAGATTATGCTGAGCCATTTGGGTGTCTCTAGTTGTACTGCCCTAGGAGGAGTTTGTTCAAATACAAGGTGTGCATCAGAACAGATTTGGGAAAGGTCAAAGTTCAGGCCAAGATGTCTGACTTCCTGTTTGTTGTGTGGGGTTGCTACAAGATGATTTATTGTTTGTCTTGACATGGGCGTTTCTCAATACTCAATTACGCAGGTCCGAACTTGCAGACTTGACAAGGTCGAACTTGTCAAGTCCGGGGATTATGTTTCAATGGGAACGCCAGGGTACTTGATGACATCACAGCTCAGCTCCAGTGTTTCTATCACTTCCCAGCTTAAATTTACTGATTAATTCTACTGATTGACTGGCTTTTAAAACATTATACAGAATAGACAGCTCAGCTGCTTATACAAACAAAACAAGTCAGATGTTAATTTTTTAATTTTTTTTCAGAGGACAGAGTTGAGTAAATATTAAAAACACAATTTGATCATTTCTGGAGCAGGCTTGGCTTCATCTTCACGATCTCCATGAACAGCATCAACATGCCGCTGTGGTGTTCCGGTGAAAAGTCTCACGCTCCTTCCTGAGTTAAATATTTTTAATATCAGTTTTATCGATTTGTTCATGAACAAATAAAACACTGAAATAAGGCAAATGTCAACCGTTAAAGATCATCTGAGTCGTCATCTGAACCATATGTGTGTTTAACTTCCACTGAGCAGCGTAAACCAGTGGGAGTTTTAGAAAATGATGTGCCGGGAGTCAGGTGTTCTCCCTGGATATAACGAGCCCACTGACCGCGAGTGGACAGCTGGCTGTTAGAGCAGCAAGATTGGGCATCTCCGAAAACTTCGCAGCAATTTTGCAGTTAAGCGAAATCTTGATCAATTGAGCAATCATTTGAGGTTTACACATCAACATTCTTGCCTGAAAACATCATAAAAGTTTATTTTGTGTCACACATGCAGTAATACTTACATATTTACTCACAATTTTAACTGCTTTCTTCCGCCATTGCCATGTTTGCATTTCTTTCTAAATGCATTCTGGGATATTTGGCTGGGATATTTGGGTGATCAGTGAAACAGACAACAGGTGGGCGCACAGGTGAAACTAATCACTAACAACAAGACAGGGGAATCAAAACTAGACACCAAGCACACAGACCAAGAAACTATCAACATAAAACAGAAAGTAAACTAACCTAATATATGCAAACAACACAGGGAGACTTACACACAGAGGCAAAATGCCAAATGCTGGGCCACTGGCCTAGGATCTTGACACAGGTCTATATTTAGTCACTAATCAGGTGTGTGCTGTAGTCAGGAGTGAAGCGGACTGGCAATCAATTCAGCTCTATCGCTGTTTTCCGAGCAGCACCCAAAATCCTATCTTTGTCAGTGAATCTCAGAATCTTCATCAGAAGGGTGCGCTTGCGATTGGCATCTTCTCTCGCTGGACCCACTCGGTGTGCACACATGATTTCAGCTGCTCCCAGCTCCGGGAACCACTTTGGGATGGTGTCGAGCAAATGGACGAGAGGATTACCCGTTTTGTGGTTTTCGGGGATTACATGTACCCTTACTGTATATCATCCCAACGATCTGTCCTCAAAAATCAGTGACGTTATCCTCCAGCGCAGTGCACAGTACTGTTAGCTTGTCTGCCGAAGTCAAGCTGCTTTTGGTGGTTTCCATACACTCTGTGGTGTCTGCGCAGATAGTTATTCTTTCCGTTACAAAAATATATATCAATTTATCAAATCAATCCAGTCATTTATCTTAGGAGTTTCCTTCTTAAAAAATTTCAAGTTATGAGCATTTTTGCTCCCACCAATAGTACTCAAAGTAAATATTTATAATTTTTTTGTAATTTAATAGTACCCAGGTATGGTACCACAAATTGATATTGTATTCTCCTTTTGAAGACTGCCTCCAGGACCTTATGTATTTCTCTCAAAAATGGAGCCACATGAGGGCAATCCTAAAATATGTGGAGGTAATTTGTTAATGTAAGACCACACAGTCCCCAACAGTTGGACCAACATGAATATTTAGTCTTTGGGCAGGTGTGCAAAAGCAGCAAATCATGTTCTTCCATGTTGATTTATCTCCTAACAACATTTGGATGTGGAAACCGCCTCCCCACCCCACAGAACTGTCAATTTCCTTCCATCTTGAGGTAAAACTGGGCTTACATCATCCATCCATGGATGCTGAGGTATGGGATTATATTCCATCTGTTGATGTCTGCCACTATGCCTTTTAAAGTGGGGGTAATTTGTCTCTTCCAAACCAATCAATTCTATTTGCTGGTTAATGCCTAAATACTTAATATGCCTTTTATCCCATTCCATTTTGAATTTACTGCACAAGTAGTGAGGCAGGCTGTAGTGGTTACTGAGCGCTTGAGTTTTCTCTGTATTTAATTTATAACCTGAATAAGATCAATACTCTCTGAAATAGGTTCCGGCAGAGAATCTGTTGGGTTTGATAAATAGACTAATACATCATCTGCGAATAGGGCCAATTTCTGTTTACCTGAGTTCATATCAATTCCTTTTATTGTTCTGTTCTGCCTAATACATTGAGCTAGTGGTCCTATAAAAATGACAAATAGGAGCGGGCTTAGCAGGCATCCCTGTCTTGTAGATCTTTCCACCCTAAATTTCTCTGTAAGTTTCCCATTGATCTTAAGTCTGGCAGTTGGTTTGTTGTATAACACCTTTTATGGTTGTAAGAATTGATTCATTAAAATCTAATTTCTGCACTGCTTTGAACAGGAATTGCCATCTTACAGATTCAAATGCTTTTTCAGCATCTAGACTCACTAAAAATTACTTGTAGTTTATTTAGATTTATGTGTCTAATGATTTGCAGGGATCTTCTAATGGCTGTTTGGTCCAAATTTATTATTTATGGAAAAAATTTTCACGCCTCCTACTTATGGTTGATATGAATATTTTATAATCCAGATTCAGTTCGCTTATTGGTCTGTAATTGGTAAAACTCAAGTTTATTTTCCTTCTTTAGGTATAATATAATTAAAATATAATTTTCCACTTTTGTGTCTGGATCTTTTATTTTATGTATTGTGTTATCGGATTGTTGCTTCTTTAACCTGTGGGCCGGTTGTATCAGATGTTTAGCTCCCCCTCATAGTAACTTTGTTTAACAAATAATAATTAGGCCCCGAGCACAAAATGTGCGAAGGCCCTATTGTAATTGCTTTGTTTTTTATTAGGCCCGAGCCAACCGAAGGGTCGGCAAGGAGCCTAATGTAATCATAAGGGGGTGTGGCTCAAAAATTGGCAACGTCTCATGGGACGCGGTCGCAAGTGACCAGGGACCTCATGGGGACATACATCAGGTTGAGAAAAGGTGTAAACAAGGGTAAGTGGAAAAGCGCCTAATTGCAATCATAAGCGTTTGTCATTATTAGCCTCACTGAACATTAAAAAAAACTCATCTCACCAACCCACAAATAGGGACACAAGGCTATAGGTGCCACACCCCTAATGCCCCATTGGCTCACAATGGAAACCTGCACATTTCTGCATGGCACACTTACTTGTTTTGAGCTGTACATTGATCAGAAACATTCCCCCTAAAGCCATTGATGATGTTACATTGCAGAAAGGCATGGCCCTGGTGCCAGCGCCAAGGCAAGCTTCGATCCTTCACCGTGACATTTCAGTTGCCTCTGTGTCATATACGTTGTCCCTTTGCTCTCAAACTTCACAAGTTAAGGACTCACCCCTGAAAACATCCACCTGACATTATTGAATGCCAGTCTAGCACCACCTATTGGAACCAGGAAGTTGCTCTAATTCAAACACTCATTGTCCTATCTGCATCAAACTTCACAAGTGTAATAAGGACCTACCCCTGAACACATCCACATATTATTACAATTGACAGAAGAAGTGGCTCGCAGGCAGAGTGTGGGGGCTCCCAGGTGGCTAGCGGGTGTTTGCGGGGGCTCACAGACAGCAAGGGCCTTTAATGCCACTTGCAGCTTTAATTAGGGCCCGAGCAAGATCTATCGGGCAATGGTCAGAAATATGCATTGTCCCAATACAGCAATCTTGTATCCTTTTTATGTTTGTGTTAGACGCTAAGAAATAATAGATTCTCAAATATGAACCATGTGTTACTGGCCCCAGGTACGGTGCCACCATAACAAAAATGAAATCCCTGCAAATACAGGTAAGGTTCAGGAGCAGCGAAGACACAGTGCGTTCAGTTTGCAGATTGCATCTTTTTTCAGGTTCCAATAGACATTAGTAACATTCATGTGTTCATTACTCTTTCAGTTTTAGTGTTCTTAGAGTTCCCATATGTATATTTCTTAGTTGTTTGAATGTACAGTAGATGCTGTATCTGTTCTGGATACTGAAACTAAACAAATTAGGCACACATTATTAACCACATTGAAAATAAACCATATACATGTTAAACATTAATACGCTGATTCATACTCAACTCTACATAAAGTGCAAAAACATCAGACATCTCTATACTAAACAGAAAAGTGTGCGGAAGTACCAATATCCATAATGTAAAGCAGTGATGTGCAGTTAGGGGAGGCAGGTGAGGCCTCACCTGTCATCACGCAAAAATAAAATTCAAAAATAAATTAAATGCTTATATTTTTTCAGTGATTTGTATTTTAAAGTTCTCTTCCATTTAAGTTCACCGTTTTTAGATTCGTTTTTTTCAAAATCACTGAATTTTCGCATTTACCGTTCAAATACTAAGAAGAGACAGCGGTGAGGCACCAGCCTGCTGAGCCTCACCATGGATTGCGCAATGCCCAATTGCCCAATCCGTGGTGAACAGTGCCTTTGACTCAGCTACCATCTACTTTTTGATCTCAAATTCATTAGATAGATGCAGATTGCATCCATCTTAGTGTCAAATGAGGTTTCAACTCTTTGAAGCTCTTGCTCCAAACATAAAAGGGATCAACTGGACTAATGCAGTAGCAGTTGAATATGCAGCTTACAGTATGTTTACTGAACCAATAGATGTTGAAACCACAGTCAGCTATTTATCACTCTAGGCATGCTCCTACACCTTTTAGACAATAGTTGTTCACATATGGCAGTCATCCTGGTCCTAGCTTCCTGTGAAAGGCACATAATGTCTCAGGTGTGGTCTAAAGCAACTGTTTCAAATTTTCCCTTGTCATTTAAGCAAATTGAGTCATGGATTGCAGGCCTTATGGGTCAGCAATTAAAATTTAGATCAGCAGCTAGTACTACAGATTGACAAGACACCAAGGTGCCCAAAAATATACTTTAGAGATCTATTTATTCAGTGGCCTTTCATTGTAAGTCTCTTGTTTTTATCATCCTGAGAAATTCTCTCACAGCATAATTTATCGCTAATTTTATTAACTAAGTTTAGCATTAGTCCAATACAAATAAACATGTTTTCATGCACCGAGGTGGTAGTAGTAGTAGTAGCAGAACAGAAATGAGAGGCATTATTTCTTTAAGTGTAAGCTAGTCTTCGTTGTGTGTGTGTTTTTGCGTGCGTCTTGCAGAGGCCCCAGCCCATGAGATCTTCAACACCTTGAGGTGACTGTATGTTGTGATTTGGTGCTGTATAAAAAAATTGAATTGAATTGAATTGAACTTACACCTTGGAACACTGAGTCTGCATGGACCATGTTCCACACCTCCATTGTTGAGGCTGCTGCTCAAAGCTGTGACTGCAAGGTGGTTGGTGCCTGTTGTGGTGGTAATCCCTGAATCAGATGGGGGTCACCGGACGTGAAGGGAACCATCCATCTAAACCATCTAGTCCTATTGGGCTTGGTTTGCACATTGGACTCTGGAAGCAGCTGAAGGGTAGGTCCGGCAGGTCCAGCGGAAAGCGAATCAGATGGTGGCCAAAGCAAAACCTCAGGTGTGGGAGGAGTTCTGTTAGGCCATAGAAAAAGACTTTGTGATGGCTTTGAAGTGATTCTGGCAAACTGTCAGGCGACTCAGGAGGGGAAAGTGGTGTTCTACTCACATGATTTATAGTCGAGGTGCGGCACTGCTGACTCCCACTGACATGCCTTCTTTAGTGGAAGCCCAGTTTGAGCACGAGGGGGAGGACTCACACCTATCAGTGGGGTGGGGTAAGACCTATAACACAAAAAGTCTGCCAGACCATATTAAATTCATACATGCTGTAGTACCATCGTGTGGAATATTTTATCTCACTATACTATCAATAGAACCATCAAAAACCCGATTGTCTTCATACGTGACACTCCATAGTAACTACATAAGGTAACTAAAAAGTGCAGTAACCCACAAAGAAATTGAAAACAGTTTTTTGTATGTACATATTATGCCAGCTACAGAAATGCCATAGCTGTACATGCTAATGCACATGATAAAGTGCGTGGAGTATGTTACTACATTTTTGCAAGCCCATTAAAAGAAGGATGCAGCACTCTGACGGGTTGAATGCATGATATGCAAGTGTAAATCCTCTGGTTTTCTTTTAAAAATAATTATTACTCATCATATGTGGTTGCAATTCTATGGGCATTTAAAAGAAGCTAGCATCTGGGGGTGTGGGCGGTCTCGAGGGGTTACACAACTCCTTGGTGGCAGGGCTCCTGGGGTTGAAAAGATTCGCCCAGAGTTCTCGAATGCTCTGGATTTTGGACTGTCATTGTTGACATGCCTCTGCAACATTGCGTGAAGATCTGGGCCAGTGCCACCGGACTAGCAGTCCGGGAAGTCTGTCGCCATCTTTATTCATGATATTAGTAAACATTACAAATTTCTCATTTGGTATGCATGAATGAGGCCCAATGTTTGACATTGTGTTGTATGTCACTCACTGTAGCTTCACTGTGAAGAAAACCTGGCGGAGTAATTACAACTGCAATGCTGACATTGAATTGAATTCAATTCAGTTTTATTTATATAGTGCACAACAACCCTCACCTCTGTGCTTTATTTTATAAGTTTTCTTTGAGCATTCCCTCTCCTTTAGGGAGAGGCAGCCAACTGCCTTAACTGACTGGGTGGTGAGGGCAAAGAAAAGAGAAAGGACGAGGGTATACAGAGACAATGACTAAGCCTGAAAAGTGTCATACTGTTTACATGCCCCTGATGTTCCCTGTTATTGTCCCTCATATGTTCATAGGGCCCTGAACTTTTTCAGTTTACTTTTCCCTTTGGCTTTTATTTTATTTTATTTTTCTCTGTTGGAGTTTGTGTTTTGCCTTGTGGTCATTTTCCTAAATAATTTTCAGATCTGTAAGGTAAAAGTAAGGACGCCAATGAACATATGCTAATATGGGAAAATAAACATGTTTCTGTAAATCATATTAGCAGCCACTACAAGACCTCATTTGCCTCCTAAACTTTGTGTTGGATTACTGGACATGAAACTAAGCCACATGAAATGTGCTGAGCTCTGCATCTGTTTTAAGTCATGACCAAACTTTATTTGTATTAACTGCATTATTCATATTGCTCATGTGTTGTTTTCACAGTATTTACAAATGGTGGTGTCTACACCAGTAAGAATTGAGCCAGCTGTGTTACAACTATGAAATCAGTTTAGTGCTCCTCGTGCAGTCGTGTTTTTTTATCCATCCATCCGTCCATCCATTCTCTTCCGTTTATCCGGGGCCGGGTCGCGGGGGCAGCAGCCAAAGCAGGGAAGCCCAGACCTCCCTTTGCCCAGCCACCTCCACTAGCTCCTTTGGAGGAACTCCAAGGCACTCCCAGGCCAACCGAGAGATATAATCTCTCCAGCATGTCCTGGGTCTGCGCCGCCTCCCGGTGGGACATGCCCAGAACACCTTCCCCAAAAGGCGCCCAGGAGGCATCCTAATCAGATGCCCGAACCACCTCAACTGGCCCCTTGCATGTCTCCTTCCTCTCCCCCTGCTTTTGCTTTCCTCTCCCCAGTACTGGTGGGCTGGGGCCCGGTCCTCTGTGGCTTCTGGAGGTGGGTGTTGGGATCGTAGTGATGTTGTGATGGGTTTTGTGTTTGTGTGTGTGTGTGTGGGGGGGGGGGGGGGGTCACCCTGGGGGTCTGGTGGTCTCGTGCGCCCGGGGCTGGGCCGGGGGGCGGGGGGGG
>VOQJ01029172.1:3232-19177 GCA_015052665.1 Apistogramma diplotaenia
TATTTTTTTGTTATAATCAAGAAAAAAAATTTTTTTATTTTTCTTTTTTTTATTTTATTTAATTTAAATTATTCTGTCTCTTTTTTTTTTTCCTCAGCACAACTGGGTCTCCAGGAGAGCTGACCAGGGCCCGAAAACCATCGAGCAGATCCACAAAGAGGCTAAGATTGAAGAGCAAGAAGAGCAAAGAAAAGTGCACCAGCAGCTGCTCTCCAAGGACAGCAAGAGACGGCCAGGTCAGGGCTGCAGTCTAAATCCTCTTTAAGGCTTAGAGTCACATCGGCGCAGCTACAGTGACTCAGGAAGCCTGCAAGCATACAGGCAGACTTCCTGTCCCTATAGCCTGCAGAGATGCTATTGTGCCCAGCAGAAAGGAAGCCCCCTACCCCCGCCCATCTGTCAGCTGACCTGTAATATTTCATCATGTGTGGCTGAAATGATGAAAAATGTTTAGGAAAGGTGTTGCTGTATATTTTTCTTGTTTTATGCATTGTCCCCCTTTGATTCTTGTAGATCCGCGAGATCAAAGAGAACAGCGTGGGCAGAGAGATGAGACCTGGAACACTGTGCCTATGACAAAGAACAGCAGGACCATCGACCCCACCAAGATCCCAAAGATCTCCAAGGTGAGACATGCTGCCCGGGCTGGTTGGAGGCATAAGCGAGTCCCACTAGCAAGAGCCAAGGACAAGAAAAACCTCTAAAATATATATATATATATATATATTAAAGTTCTTAAGAATGCTGAAACACTAAAAATTTTGTCTTTATTGAACATGCTAAGTAATAGCAGATTAGAAAAAGAATGGGAAAATCTGTAGGGTTGAGATACTAGAATTCCTATATGGATACTGAAAAAGACAGACGGGCAACAATGAGACAACCCCCAAAACAAATGGTTTCACAGGTGGAGGCCACTCACATTTTTCCCTCCTCATATTTTCTGACTGTTTTTTCACTCGTTTTCCATTTATCTAGGGTCAGTGTCACTACTGGTCACGTGAGATGATACCTGGGTTTTACAGAGGTTACACAGGTAGTCCAAATTTTCCAAGATGACACATAAATACATGCAGTTGCCAGAAGGTTTGCTGTGTTTCCCAGCACAGTCTTAAGAACATGGGAGAGATTCCAGGAGGCAGGCAGTTACTCTAGAAGAGCTGGACATGCCCCTAGAAGGTCCTCAACCCAACCAGCACCTTCTCCTTGGTTCGAGGAGGTACAGGAGCCCTGCCAAAGCCAGCCACTAGTGTGAATGTCTCTGACCAGACAACCAGACACATACTTCATGAGGGTGGCCTGAGAGGCGTGACCGGTTTGGTGGTGTATCAGTGATGGTCTAGGGAGGCATATCCATGGAGGGATCCACAGAACTCTATAGGTCAGGAAACGGCACCCAGACTGCCATTGGATATCAGGATGAAATCCTTGGAGCCATTGTCAGATCCTACAGCGCAGTGGATCCTGGGTTGCTCCTCAGGCACAACAACCTCATGTGGCGAGAGTATGCAAGTAGATCCTGGAGAATGAAGGAACTGATACCACTGACTGACCCCTACTCTCACCTCACCCAAATCCAATAAAACGTGTCACATTTGACCTCTGACCTCTTCAAGGTCAGTAGATTGAACTAAAGGAGAGAGCAGAGTCACGGTGTATATACCCTGAGTCTGACACTAAACGCAGTGACAGTCGTGGATTTCGGCTTTCGTGGCTGTTGTCTCCAAAAGTCGCTGAAATCACCAGAAAAAGTTTCTAGATTTGTCGCTTTCATTAGGAGGAGTGTGAAAAGTTGTGAAGTTGGCAACACTGCTTAATACTTCGAGGGAGTACCGTGCTTCTGGTGCCTTGGCACGATATTTCATTGCTACATCCAGTCTGTAAATGTCCCAGCAAACACGGTTGATTCTGTTTTATTATAACTGATTGAGAGAAAGTAGGAAACTATTCTTGAACCCAAACTTTTTGGTGCTAGAAAGCTTAACAAAGACGTTAAATTGGTACCTTGAACCGATGTCGGAGGTGAAGGGCTGGTGATGTCAGTTCCACTGAAAGTTTGCAAACTTTTCTCAGAGAGGACGGAAAAATCATTTCAGTTGGTAGCTGATTGACCTTCTCCCAGTAGGTTTCCTTTTATCCGTCTCTCTGAGTCTCCAGATGTCTTCCAGTATGTCAAACAGCATCCCTTCAATCTGATTCTCATATTTGGGAAGTGGACAAAGTTGCAGGAATGCAAGTCTGGCAAGTGAGCCACTTGCTGAATGAATAATGTGTTTGATGTGGGCAAAAGTCCATGCCTTTTCTTTGCCTTCTTAGCTGGTACACAATGGCACTCTAGTTCATATTGTTTCCTCTGAATGCTCCCCTTCAGATGGCTCAGGACATCGCCATCGTTGACGGTCTCACTCGAGGGACAAACTCATTGTGCACAAGCCCGTGAATATTAATCCCATGCGAGGTCCCACTCCTCACCTGATGCCATGTCTTTGGCGTGGACTCATCAGAAAATCTGTTGTTTATCAGCCTTTGGGGCTGGGACCACCATGGGAAAGCTATGTTTAAAATAATGTAATTTTTTGAAGGGGGGAATAGACAGGATTATTGTACTGGTGTTATGTTTGCCACTAATATTCAATTTGGATCCTTGTTAGTTGTTAATAACCACAGTTGTTGGGTATGGGGCTTGAGTCATTTTTGGCTTCCAAAATGGGACATGCCAGTCTGAAAACCAGTGAGTTAGAAAATCCATCAAATGAGGAGGCATCAGTGATGGTGGAGGTATCAGAAATGGGCTCTAATTAGAAACCTGTCACTGAGGCGACGGTGTTTTGTTGCCGTATATTGTGTAATGGTTGTGTGTGGGTAATCTGCAGCTGCTTTGTTCTCTGATTCTCAGACTTGGTTGAACTTTCTCAGGTCTACATTATAATTTACATAAATTGCCGAGGATGATTTTCACGCCGTGACAAGTTTGCTTTGCGTTCATCAGATGTTTTTTTTCACGCTGGTTAAAGCTCTCGCAGCTGGTTGGTGTTTTCTGTACACAGATGACTGTTTGCACAGCCTCAGGATGACTGTTAAGGATCATCATAACTGGCCTGTGTACATAAATGTTCCCTGTTCTCATCTGCATAACTCTGTGTTTAGTTGTGCACATACTGACAACCTGCTGCAACTATTAGTACTGCTGAGCGGGAGTCAGTTCATTTTTGGAGCGCCCTCTGCTGGAAGCACTTGGGTAGTTTTAAACATTAGTTGATAAGAGAAAACACCAAATATCCCAGAAGCTGTTTGGTATTGATACAGCATTTTAGCTGCTGTTATCATTTATTAACAGTTCAATAACAGCTTTTACCTGAATGCTTAAGAAGCTTGTGCACATGTGGCATTTTTCCTTTGCTCTTATTAGTCGGACCTTCCCTTTTTTCATGTTTAAAAAC
The DNA here is from genome assembly GCA_015052665.1 of Apistogramma diplotaenia. Classification (NCBI taxonomy): domain Eukaryota; kingdom Metazoa; phylum Chordata; class Actinopteri; order Cichliformes; family Cichlidae; genus Apistogramma; species Apistogramma diplotaenia. The sequence continues at coordinate 6,673 of VOQJ01029172.1, forward strand.
CAAAAATCCCAAAGCTTTTTTAAAATTATAATTATTGTGTTCCTGCAGCCTCAAATGGATGAGAAGATCCAGCTTGGCCCACGGGCTCAAGTCACGTGGGTGAAGGGCAGCAGTGGAGGAGCCAAAGCCAGTGACTCGGGTAAGATGCCGCAGCAAGCTGAAACATCATTAGCAAAAGTAGGAAAAACAGAACTGAGTAGACTGTAAAAACGTTGGTCATCATAACAGGCTGCTCCTTTTCATCTCGAGTCTCAGAGGCTCATTAGTTGTACCAAAACACCAAAACTGCAACGTTTGGAGCACTGATCTGATATCCCTCAGCTTTCAGGCTCAGCCAGGCTGCTGATTTGAAGGTTAAGTCAGTTAGGCCATTAGACATTTTTCAAATAAGATAAATGGCTTATTATTTATAAAAGATAAATGACATCAATGAGACTAGATGGCATAACATAAATACAAAATGATGCATCTTCAGCGCTTTGTGACGAGCCCCAGAAATGTTGAAAATCAGGTCTGATGGTCAGGTCGTAGCTGCAGCTGGCTCAGATGCCTCGCGAAGCGTCAGGATGCACGAACAGCAGGTTCTGTGTGAAATTTTTGAAAACAAAGGCTGCTTTCTCCACGCTCTCCACGCGCCGACCTGTGGCTGTTAGGGTCCGTCTCAACAGGAAGCATCTATTTTCTATACAAATCCTGTGAAGCTCAGCATTGACAGCTCTGAAAGTCCTCAGGGCAGAAACTCCCCCAGTGCACTGCACTCACAGCACAATAAGTCAACCTTTGGAACAGCCACTCCTTTAAAGGCTCAATAGATACTTTTCTCCATAAATATAGTTTTATATTAAAACTAAAAGTTCTTGTGACATCAGGGCCTTTGGGGGGCGGGGGTGACTGTCTATGAGCGTGGTCACAACAAAGGCTTTGTGTTAATCGATTTTTTACGAAAATCTATGCAATCTACTACTACTTTAGTGAAAATAGTTACTGATATTTGTCACATTGTAACATTTGAGAAGTTCAGACTTGTACAAAGCCACAAAACGGCTCATCGGGCTAGTTTTAAGTTTTAGTACCGATATTATCCTCTTCTCTGTATAAAACTCTTTGGGAAGTGCCAAAAGGTCTTTGTGCAGGAAAAGCCCTGTAGCTGAGATTTCCAGTGTGGAGCTGTGGTCCCCTGGTGGATAGTGAAGGTGCTGCACTTTGGTTAGGTGAGGTCTTAAATTAACCATAAATATTCACCCTGCTCGTAGAGGGGGGGGGGGATGGGATACCAGTCGGATTCATACCTAATTTGCATGAAAGATGGTCAATGACCCCTAAATTACCTCATTACATTTTTAAAAAATTATTAGGTCAGAGATCAGAGATCAAGTTTTTCTGAAAATCGTGCTCAAACGATGTGAGGTAGGAGGTTTGTCTTCACATCATAGATCCACCTACTAAAAATCTCACACGAGTTCAAAGTGCCTGGCACCACTTGTTTATTGTGAATTATTTACAAAAGTTATTCAAAGCTAATAAAAGAAAGTTGTGTGCTTTTACATTTCGTCTTATTCTTTATTTATCTGACTATTTTTTGTCCACCACTGTTTTATTTCCTTTCGATGTTGGGGAGCTGAAATTAGTCGTACACCTCATTAATTCCAGAGTAATGGAGCAGTGATTTCGGGCTCCGTGGGGTTTAGAAGTGACGGACCTGCAGGCATTTTGGCCTCGTGTTGAATAGAGATGAAATGAATGAATGAGTCCACAAAGGACTGTGACATTCATAGGTTCGGGAATGGCTGCCTTAAACGTATAAAGCACTCTGACTAGTCTGACAATCAGACCTAACGATCTGTGATCACTCGTCTTTGTTACAGAGCTGTCACGGACGTCTGGTCTCAACCGTTACTCTGCGCTGCAGTCCACACCCCCACCTCAGCCCTCCACGACACCTCCTCAGAACCCAGACTATGACTCCAGGAGAACTCTGGGAAGGTACAGCACTACTCCAGCGCTTGATTGGTCCTCCTGATTGTTGACGTCATGTTTGATTTATCCTCCTGTACAGTAAGATCCCGTTTGACTGATATGTCTGCTCCCTCCCTCCTCCTTCCCAACAGTCGTAGCAGTACAGGCAGAGAGCGCAGTGACAAGCCACTGATCTCTGCCGCACCGTCATCTCGGCCTGGACCGTTCATCAGGGGAGGGAGTTCAAAAGAGCTGCTGGAAAGTCAAAACCCAGAGGAGCCGCGACGAGATCGCGAGCGAGAGGGAGCTGAGCCCCGGAGACCGAGTGTCAGTGAGGACAAAACGGAGACGGAGCGCAGCAGAATCAGGGAGCCTGGTGAGAACGCAGTGCTACCCAGCCTCTCCAGTTTATGCATTTTGTTGACTTTTCAGATGAAAAGAAGTGAAAACCTTCTGCTGCAAACTTACATAAAACAAAATAAGCATTTCTTCAAATGCACTGCTTTTATTTAGCTGTTTAATGTGCAGATATCTTTTTCATTTATTCATTTTCATCTTTGGAAATCACCTCAACTTCCAAGTTATTTCACATTATCTAAGAATAATCTGATGAATCTGTGATGTTTATTAAAAGACAGAGTAAGTTGGTGTAAATGTGGGGATATAGGCGATCAGAGCTCTTTATTACAAAGCAGGATTAGAGGCTCAGCGAGGTAACTTAAGTTTTCCGTGGTTCCGAGGTGGAACCAAAGTAATCTGTGCTGCACATGCAACCTGTTTGAAGTCTCTGCCTTTTCTTAATGAGCAATAAGAAATTTAGGTTCTTTAGAATCTAAATAAGGATTCTTAGGTTTTTAGTTAAACTGGAAGCAACTTAAAACACACAAATATTCATGCAGCACTTTTTAACATTGTACTGCTGTAGGGTGCTTTTCCTCTCACACACACTCACACACTCTTCCGCTTTTACTACAGTATAGGTTTAACCTGTTTGGATAATTTTTAATATTATAGTTTATTCTTCATTATAAAACACCTCTCTGCTTTCCATGTGTGTTGTGCTGCTAACGCCGCCTCTTTGCTCATGGCTCCATTAGAAAACCCTGGGTGTATTTAACAAGTTCCAAACCACCTTTATGTGGCTGCTTATCCTGATATCCAGTGTTCACGTAATTGACGGGAGATGAGGAAAAGATATGTCGGATATGCTAAAGTTGTGACTCTTGTTTATACGTTCACAGTGAAACCTGAGCCAGTGGTCCAGACCCCAGACAGACCAGTCCTGTCTGAGGAGGAGCTCGAGAGAAAGTCCAAGTCTATTATTGACGAGTTCCTGCACATAAACGATTACAAGGTATGACATTCACAAGAAAATCAATAGTAGGTGAAGCTTATGCTGCATAAGAGTCACTCATGATTTAATGACGTCTTTTCTTTAAGGCAAAGCATGCATTTGCATTTTTATAGTCTTTAAGGATATATTACTGGCTTTAACACACGTGTTTGAATTTAGATCCACCAGGAGACTATGTGCCATATTTTAATGCCAGGGTGTTAAACGGCCGCGAATTGATGTAAAAAATATAATACAATTTGGGCCTTTAAGTTACTATTTGGACATTTTGGTTAACCCTTTTACATGGAAGGGAAAACCGGAAGCAGGCCAGGAGTTTGACACCCCTGTTTTAATGCTTTGCAATTGCTAGAAAGTTAAAATTGAGTTTCCAGCTGAGCTCGTTTTGACCATATTTCTCTGTTTTCTGCAGGAGGCTGTCCAGTGTGTGGACGAGCTTGACTTGGGCCTCCAGCTTCACATCTTTGTGCGCGTCGGGGTGGAGTCGACCCTGGAGCGCAGTCAGATCACACGGGACCACATGGGCCAGCTCTTCTTCCAGCTGGTGCAGCAGGGAATCCTCCCCAAGCCACAGCTGTACAAAGGGTCAGTTCACCTGCTTAACGGCCGATAATGAGTCAGTTTCTGCAACTCGGCCTATTTTTTTCTTGAGTGGTTTTAGACATTAAGGACCACGGAAAGAACACTTAGTGTACACTAATCCAAAAAAATAAAGATCAAAGTTGAACTCACAGTAGACATAAAGTAGAAAAAATGGCATAAAACAAACGTGTTTGATTTGGAGACAAACATATTTTGTGTGTCTTGCATGTTAAAATATTTTATCAGTGCTCAAAATTGAAGTGCCTGTCTGCATTTTTTTCACTAAGCACGACCTCGCCTTTGTTTCCTCAGGTTTGCAGACACGCTGGAGCAGGCGGATGACATGGCCATCGACATTCCTCATATCTGGCTGTACCTGGCCGAGCTGCTCAGCCCTATGCTGAAGGACGGGGGTTTCTCTATGAAAGAGCTCTTTAGGTACAAACACTAAAAATACAGTTTGCAGAATCTCAAAGTAGCTAAACGTTTTTCACCTTCTTTACTTATCACCACCCTAAAACATTATGGTTACATCTGTGTTTAAATCATTTGCATCTGTTTGCTCATTTGCTGTAAAAATGTGCATATTTTAATTTCTTTCCTCTCTGTTCGTAGTGAATTAAGCAAACCTTTGCTTCCTGTGGGAAAAGCTGGGATCTTAATATCTGAAATACTGCACATACTATGCAAACACATGGTAAGCAACACCTTGATCTTTTATTGTTTTTATTCATATTAATATTACCGTAAATTCCGGCCTACAGAGCACACCTGATTAAAAGCTGCATGCTCAAATTTGAGAAAGAAAATCAACTCTGTACTTGTAAAAGCCGCACCGGATTTTAAGCCGCAGGTGTCCCACATTCTAATATGCGATATTTACACAGAACAATATTACACGTGAAGATTTTTAAATTTAATCTGTATGGTGCCATAAACTACATATTGCAAATGCTTTTTTCGAACAGTGCCTGTAACACGGCTACATTAAATATGTGTACATAACACAAATTACTTTGCTCATGCTTTTTTACTGAACGGTGCACGAACATTATTTCAATATCTCCTCCTCTGGGATCCCGTCACTCACTTCAGCCTCTTCGTTGTTGCTCAACCCGTCCTCTTCATCATGCAGAAGTACGGAACCCCGGAAGGGACATAGAAGAGAAAAAAAACTGACTTTTGCGAGATGTTGCAAAACTTTTTAATGAAACAAAAATTTTCCTGATTTTATGTCCTGCACTTCCACATTAATCTTGATGCGGTTCGTCAGGACATTCAAAGGATCGGCGAGAGGGAGCCAGCAAAAGTCGCTTTTAATGATTCATTTAACCAGGCCACAACCGTACAGGCAGGAATGAACCTGGATGACTGCCTTGCTCTCACTCCCCATCCCTGTTCCAATCGATAGGCACACACACTCACACAGCTCGAGCTTTTTTTTATTTATACACAAATATGAAACTTACCCAAGATGTATGTGTCCTCCATCACTGTGGTTGTTTATGGGGTAGGAGGCCCCATCACTGCCGATTGAACGATGCTGCTGGCTATCTCTCGCCGATCCTGTCAACATCCCGATGGACCGCATCATGATGAACGCGGAAGTGCAGGACATTAAAAAGTTTTGCCAGATCCGTGTCCCTTCCGGGGTTTCGTAACTGTTACGAGGCAAAATATTTTTGGGGTTATGAAAAAAAAAAAGCATTATCCACACCTTAGTATTGGCTGCAGTGTTCAAAGTGTGGGGGAAAAAGTAGCGACTTATAGTCCAGTATTATTATCATCACCCTTCTTGCCTGTCCTCATGAAGTCAAGTGGAGCTACCCGCTATGGCGACCTACTGTGAATACAGGAGCCTGCATCAGATGTGCTTTATAGACTGACCATTGTAGACTTTTCATATATAAACATAACATGATATAATTATTTTTTGTTTGTTTTTATTGCAATATGTATGCATTAAATCCTTACCCACACCTGCAAAATTTAGAAGAGGACGCGTGTGACGGCAGAGGTTTAACTTTGCCTTCTCGTGCTTCCACAGAGCCATAGGACTGTAGGTTCTTTGTGGAGGGAATCGGGCCTCAACTGGACTGAGGTTCTTCCAGAGGGAGAGGATGTCCAGGCCTTCATCTCACAACAGGTTGGTGATACAGGCGTCTTTACAAATTAGTTCAGACGTGTACATCACGATGGTCACCAGGTGAGATACGGCAGCAAAGATTTTGCTTTCTGGTGACTCACTATGCATTTGCTCCTTATTGTTGTTTTCCCAGACTTGTGTGAAAAACAAACAGTATGTTAACAGATGATGGAATAATATTTTCCTTTCTCTCACCTTTTCTTGGCACTTCCTTATCACATCACTGTCCTGTCATCTTCGAATCAACAGAAACTCCAGTTTCTTCAGTCAGACAGCTCCAATCCTGAGGCGGCTCTGCCTAAAAGGACCTTGTCTCCTGAGGAGATGAGCCGACAGCTGGAGAGACTCCTCCTGGTGGACGTGGCCAGTGACGAGCAGATCTTTGACTGGGTGGAGGTATGACGAGCGACATTTCTCAGGAGCTCAAACATCACACAAACTGTGAGCAAGTGGCTACGGAGGGAGGTGTGGCAGGCCATCATTCGTATCACTCACTGTGACTTTTTCAGTTACCTGCTCTGTGCTCACATGACTGCAGTCAGACTTTGCTCTGGCGATCTGGCAGGATAAAGAACATTTCATTTCCAACCTAACTGTGTTCTCACATTTGTCGCCCAGGACGATGTGGCAAAGTTCAAGGCTGTGGAGGGCGGGGGGGCATAAATGTGAGGACACAAGTAAAATATTTGTGGATGAGAACGAGATTATTTAGTCTGTATGGTGTTCTTATTTATTAAAGGAGACCAAGTTCTAGCCTGTCAGCTGGGGCTAAGAAGTTTGGTCCCCCTGATACCAGGGTTGTTGGTTTGACTCCCTGACCTCAGTTACTCCTGATGATCAGACCAGCACTGTGCCCGTCGGCTTCCTTCATCAGTGTGTGAATGAAATTGGAGTTCTCCTGATAAAAGCGTTACATAAATGGCGCCCGTTTGCCACTTCCCATTATGCTGCTGCACTCCTCACTAAAAAAATGTCAGAAAATGACTCAAACACTGTCCAGATGTGGCAAAGAGAAGAACAGAGTGCCAGCTCATTCCTGAACAAGTAGGTGTTAAGTGACATGTTGGTACAGAGTGTAATATAATCCTGGTGTGGTTGAAGTTGAGTGTTTGAACAGAGGCCACAATCCAAACATGGTGTGAAGGGGAAAACGTAGTTTAAACTCGTCCTGATGCAAAGTTTTAACTGCTGACTGGAGTCATGTGACGCTGTCCTCTGCGCTCCATTTCCAGGCTAATCTAGATGAATCCCAGATGAGCTCGTCTCCCTTCCTGAGGGCTCTGATGACAGCTGTGTGTAAGGCAGCAGTGAAAGGTAAGCCACTCCACCGCCTGGAGGAGACACTTCCCCGTTCTGCTCAAATCGCACCGCTGATTGCAATATTTACACTGTGCCAAACTGCGAGCGGAGCTGCTCGGCGTGCACTCACTCTGCCTCCCGCTGTGCCGTACAGATGATAACACCACTTGTCGAGTGGACACGACCATGATCCAGAGGAGATTGCCTGTATTACTCAAGTACCTTAACTCAGACACTGAGCGACAGCTGCAAGCACTTTATGCACTTCAGGCGTTGATCGTTGCCCTCGATCAGCCTCCAAGTAAGTTCTGTCATAGTTTATGAAACCAGTGAAACCTTCAGATGCGTCTTTTATTTCTCATCACAGCTCAAATAGCAGTTACGAGAAACTATACATGTAATAACTAATGTGTTTGTATTCATGTGGAGAACATGATCTCATGATAAAATTCTGGGGAAACGAATCCCTTTTGATTGAATTAAGTCTCAGTATTTGTCGTCCTTGGAGGATTCACTTAGTCACTCGGTGAAACTCGATCGTTCTCACTGAGGTTGTGTTTTTAAGGACGAAGAATATAATGTATTTAAAGAAATATGTCGGTTAGACGGCACCTACAACTACTGTTTACTATAGGCAGCATATAAAAGATGGTTGTAGCCACATGACGTGAGCGTTTTGGCTGCTTTCATGTTGATTTTTATGAAATCAGAAGAGATAAGCTCACGACTCCCTGCAAATATGCTACATATAGAAAACTGGTGCTCCTCGAGTAATTACATGCTCTTTTCCTCCGTCTGCTAGACCTCCTAAGGATGTTCTTTGACTGTCTGTATGATGAGGACGTCATCTCGGAGGACGCTTTCTACAAGTGGGAGTCGAGCAAAGACCCGGCCGAGCAGCAGGGCAAAGGTGTGGCCCTGAAGTCCGTCACGGCCTTCTTCACCTGGCTGCGGGAGGCGGAGGAGGAGTCCGAAGATAATTGACGAGGGAGACACCCGGGGACGTGACGTAGTAGAACTGTATCCTCGCAGCAGGACAAACTTCCAAAATGGCTGCGTGGGCAGGACGACATGTTTACGGCTGGAATTGTTTTCTGCGGTACGGTTCTGACACATGCCGCCATTTTGAGTTTGGATTCCGACGGTGGAAGCACTAAATACCTGTATTATACATAGAAAATATTTTTGTTTTAAATTTTAACTTACTTTTCTTTTGTTACTTTTTAAGAAGAGACTTAAAAATACATAGGTTCTGGACTCTTTAATTTATTATTTTTTTAAGGACTGCAAATATGAAAGTTATTTAACATTTGCAGATGCTCACAACGAGAACAAGACGGCAGAAATAACAATATAATTAATTATAATAACAAAATAATAATTGTGAAATAAATAGCCTCCCCGGATTCCACACTGTTTGGTTTAAAACAGGGTAAAGCAAAAAATTATTTTGGGATGAAGGGGAAGCAAAGATTACAGAAAAAGAAAAAAAGTGGAGTGAATGCACAGGAACTATTAACATTGTTCGAGGTCGAAGGTTATCTCGTAATAACCGAGGAGTGTCTCCCCTCAGCCTTGGCTTGCTCTGCGTTGATATGTACATTACGCCTCACGAGAGGCAGAGGTATGCGTTCAAGAAGCAATGCAAGTCCGAACTGTCACACAAACGTAGACGAACAAACACGATTCATCCAGATGAAAACGAGCAACTTCAAAAAGCAAATGGCCGGAGTCGCTGAACGTGACGCGCTTGTAACACTTCAGACCTACAGAGCAGATTAAAGCTTGTAAATACATTAAAGACGAAAAAGGTATTTAAAAAAGTGTTCATGCTCGTGGTTTGGTCTCTTCATTTTTAGACAAGTGGTTTTCTTAAAGTGTGTGTGTGTGTGTGTGTGTGTGTGTGTGCATGCATGTGCCTAATAAACTGAGCCAGAGTTTGAAGAAAGGCCGTTTTAAATCCAACAGGACGGAGCAGCCGGAGCCCCTGTGAGCCACCAGGTTTGCGCTGCTGAGCCGCTGAAGTTGAAGCTGTCCGTGTGTCGGCTATGAAATCGATACCGCGCTTCTTCTCGTGCTTGTATTGGATGCAAACGTTCGTATACTCACGATGCAACAGCTGTGCGGTCGCACACCCATCACCGAATGTGTTTTTAGTGATTGGTTCTCATTCGTGGGTCACACTTGGATCATAAATGACTTTGCCAAATATTCTCTTGCGATTGTTCCAAATCAGTCTCCTGTTTTTCTAATTTTGTCTTTCAACACCAGCACTGGCTTTTTAACCAAACAAGAGTTCAACTTTCATTCAAAGGGTTTAACCAAAGTGCTGCATTAACTGTTTAGGAATTACAGCCTTTTTTAAATACATTTTCATGTTTATTGGCTCCTTTCTAGCAACAATGATGAAGCTAAAATAACTTTTTTAGCTTATTTCACAAAACTTTGAAGAACTCGCAGGAGGTTTGTAAAACTGCTTCATCAAACCGCCGTTCTGGTTAAGATAACCACTTTCATTTCATTGAAGACTCCAGCTCCCACACGTTATACCATTGGATATTCAGCCAGCACCTCATCACAACTGAATGCACAGAAGAATAGAAAGCTCCGGCATCTCTTGGCTTTGTAAGACCACTTCAAAAACATCTGTGTTTTTAAACATTTTGTACCGGATTCATGTTTAATGCATCATCGGCATAACGTTTGAAATATCTGTGATTACTTTTTGAATACCAGGAATCACCTGTTGAGTTGTGAGGGGAACTTGCTCTTGAATTCCAGATTGTCTTAATTGAAGTTATGATGGTCAAATTAGAGATGTCCATAATTCATATTTGTTAGGAAATACCGAAGAAAACTCGTTATAGAATATCAGCTTTTGTATACCAAAGGGAAAAAAAAGACAAAACAGTTCTGATTGGGTAAGTGTTTATCTGTAAATGCATTCTGATTTTAAATATTATAATTGAAGTGCAAAATGTTATTTAGTTGTCGTTTGCAGAAATATAACTTTATTTTGCTTTTTTGGCAGTTTTTTTTCTTTTTTTTTTTTGATTTGTAAATTAGTTTTTTTTTTTTTTTTTATTTAATTTCATTTTTTTGGTAGAAATTTTTTTAGACAGCTTTCATTTATAGTTTTTATTCTTGTTTGTTTTCGAGGTTTTTATATTCTTTAATTTTATTTTTGGGGGTGGGGCAGCCGTGACAGTGGGAATCCTTCGCCGTGCGTCGTGACGTTGCACGCTACCAACAGTCCTAATGGGGCGGGGCTCGTAAACAGAGGAATCGGAATAAAGGATCGTGCAGAAATTTAGCCTAAAGTGTTTCCGTTTTCCCCGACACATAAAAGGTAAGTTTTTGTTTGTATGCTGAGAAATTATTTGCTAAACATGCAGTTGCACGGATGCGTTGCGTGAAGGAGTCGCTGGCCGGCGTTTTTTTTTTTTTAAACGCTGTGCAGCTGGAATGAATTTCATCTGCCTTGTGAGACGCCATTACTGTGTGTATGAACCAACGGACAAAATGGCGAAAACTGCTGAAAAATTCTGGCCCCTCGTCCTCTGGCTCCTACGGACGTGATGGAAATCTGTTGGCAGAGGCTGGCGCACCGGCGGGACAGCTTTGCGGTGTCTTGTAGGTGCCCTGCGTTTTACGAAATGCATCTTTTCTCAAGTTGGAGCATAAAAGGCCTCAATGAATGGAGGGGGTTTGGCACCAGCGGCAGTTTTAACCCTGTGCATACACAAAATGGGCCTCAAACCAGTGAAACCAGTTAAACATGCAGTCACACTTCCATTTCCAACAAGCAAAACCACCTGAATTTATGAATACACTTTGGGCCTTGAGAGGGAATAATTGTACACGTGCAGTAGGAAATTTACATATCTTCATTAGGCCCCAGCCTCACAATGTGATCGGCGAGGAGCCTTGACAACGGACCCCTAAACATGAAAGGTCAGGTCGAACGCTTCTCGAAAATGTATATATGGGGGTGAATGGAAAAGCCCAATATTGAAATTGTTAGCGGCATGAGTTAGCTTGTCAATAAACCTCACAACGTTGGTCGGGTCGCGCGCTTTCCGAAAACGTATATATGAAGGTGACTGGAAAAACGCATAATTGTTGGATTTGTTAAAGTTCTTCATTATTATTATCGTTTTGACTCCGCCATCGCAAATTTGACCCCCTAAACATATCCGAAAACTCATAAAATTTTGCACACTTGCCAGGTCTGGTGAAAAATTGATATTTTTAATGGTCCCAACAAAAAACTCAAAGTGACAAAACAGCGCCCCCTAGAAAATGCAAATTTTGGGTTCCTATGAGAGAGGCCAAAAAAAAGTTGGCCTTTGAACCCCCAAATTCTGGTCAGTAAGACAGTCTGAAGCCCAACAAAAAATGACATTGGCCGTTTATCAATACGCAAGTACGCAGAGCTCGGACTTGAAAAGCTCAAACTTGCGAACCCGCCAAGTCCGAGCTTGTCAAAGCTGTCCAATTGGAGCACCCAGCAGACATTTCTCCGTTGCAACAGTGCGAAATGCATTATGGGATATTTGGCCGCATCGAGTCCGTATAAGTGACGACCGATGCGGACTCGATAGAAGGGGCGGAGCAAGACTACATCCGGGTACTTTGAGCGAACTTAGCTTCATGCGAACTTTGAATTGGAACAGGACTTGGCTGAGACTGGTGACGTTTCACGAGTCCACGAGACCACAAGTACGCATATTGATAAACGGCCATTATGTTGTTCCCGCTCAACCAAAAGGAAGTCGGCGATTTTGGCTTGAATTTTGCAATTTCCCAAGTCAGCGTTTTTGCACACCTCGTATTTGAACGAACTTGTCCTAGGGCGTTTACCCTACTGACACAAAATACACTCAGTATCATCTACACAAGTGGGACATCTAAAGTTATCAAAGGTTTTACAGAATATTTATCTGTGTTGCCATAGCAACCTCACGAATTTGGCATTCCTTTTTGTGTAAAAATGCAAATTTCTTTGTGCAGTCGTTCGCACAATCTTGGCTCGATGAGCCTCAAAATTACAAAATTTAATAACTTTTGCTCTGACCCAGCCTCAACCCACAACTAGGGAAACAAGTTTATAGATGCAACAGCGCCCCCTAGAGAAGCAAACAAAAATTTGTATGGGGGTCTTCAAA
>VOQJ01029173.1:16549-27588 GCA_015052665.1 Apistogramma diplotaenia
AATTTTATACGTCACAGAAGCTGATCATAGTCCACTCTTCCACGACTTCGTCCGAATCCAGTTGTTTCCTTCCTCCAGTGCCGCGTGGGCCCAGCTACAACTCCACAAATGTCTGCTTCCGGTTTCTGCTCCAGTTTGCCTCCAAGGAAAAATCAACCCAGAAAATAAAAAAAGCTCTGCAGTTGAATACCAAGCATGTACATATTTCCAAAAATGTTTTGTAAAAAATTCCAGACAATCAGATCTGTATCCGAAAAGTGGTAGACAGGCGATAAATCAGCTTGTTTCAGGCACATTCGCTTCAAGGTGACGTCACATTGTAAGGTAAAGACCCTTCAATAATGATGAAGGGCTGTCACTGAGCTGTGATCAGGACCACCTCAAACACTTTTACATGCACATGATTAAACTGCATCTGTGATACAATGATTGCTTCTTCACGAGCTTCCCAACAGCATCTCAGGGTTAATGAGAACCGCACTGTGACCTTCTTGTCTGTCTACACAAAGGCAACTCCTAAGATAACATTAAACATCATTTTATACCTTTTCTCTGGTTCATGCAGAACACTGAGGATTTTTCTGCAGTTGGTGTTTTCTAAGACTTGGATACAAGATCCGATTCTCCTTCGTCATCATTGCTGGGAGATTTAACTTCGTTCAGCTCGGTATTCTCATCAGGCGGCGGATTCACTGGCCTGCTGCCGTTTAGTGGCTCCTCTTTCTCGGCCTTATCCTTGGAGGTAGATTGTTCGACCACGTCACGGTTGAGAAACGGGAACTTCTCCTTGAGTAGATCCTTCTTCCAAATGCCCAAACCTATAAGAATAGCTACGACAATAAGTGCGCCAATGATGCCTCCCACAATTGGCCCAACTGAAGATGTTTTCGGGGTCTTTTTCTTCTGGTAGAGAGGATTGTTGAAGGGGTTGCTGTCCTCCTGACTCACCGGGTTCTTCATCCTGCAGGAGAACGTTTCCACACGGTCCTTTTCCACTGTGCTGAGCTCCTTCTTCTCCTCGCCACTTCCCCACTGTCCATGATCGCTCTTCCAGAAGTAGGTGACAGGCTGAGCTGCAGAGACGTCTCCGTCACATTTCAGTGCACACTGCTGCGTCCGGTTACACACCAGCGGCTGTAAAAACACCACAGGCCGGGGCACTTTTCCTATCTGCACAGTCTGATAAACCAGACTCTGGACCTTGTTGTTGATCTCCACTGAATACGGCGAGATGTCCGCTGCAGTCATCCTCTGGATCACCAGCTCCCCGGTGGCCAAGTTCAGCTCCGAGCGGCCGTCAAACTTGCTGTAATACGTCAGGTCGATCGAGTCTTTCGCCCACTCAACCAGCAGGTTTTTCTCGTACTTCCACACGATGCTGGTGATCTCCCCGGAGACCGGGAGAGGGCTGAGCCGGAGCTCTCCGCCATCCGTGAAGTAGACGTTCTTAGTCTGAGCCTGAGCCTGAGACATGCTAACGTTAGCCGCCAGCACCAGCAGCGCTGCGAGGACCGCGAATCCACCCACAAGTTTCCCCATATCTACTGATCAGTGCAGAAGAGTCAGAGCATCGATCCTCATAGCAACGAAAGCTTGTTCTTCTAAATCTTTTTAGGCGGGTAAGTAAAAAAACGAGGAGCTTGAGACCGCCGATACAGAAGACCTCCGCCCTTCTTTCTTCCTCAGACGGGCGAGAACGAAAACCGCTGCGTCACTCGCGCCGGAAGCGCTGATTTTTCACAATAAGAGACCGACCTATAGAAGAATCACTTTATGCCAAATTTAGGGTTCATTTCCTTCTCGAGTTTGTTAGCAACGTTGAAGTTAGTTTAGTGATCAATGAGCTAAAAGTCGGTAAATAAAAACTTGCATTAGTTGCAGAAAGTAACTGTAAACAAATAACTACACTGGCTTAATTATTCATTAAACCGTGATTAATCTAACGTGTTTATGCCTCATTATGATTTTGATGGTAGAATCGAATAGAATAGAATAGAATAGAATAACCCTTTATTGTCATTCTACACTGTGCATGCTCCACTCCAAAGTTTAGTTCTCTGTGCTAATTACATAGAAAATATAAAATAAATATAGAGAAAAACACAATACAAGTCTGTGCAATGCAGGTTTTCCTTTATAGGTGTCTTCATTCGTGCTGCACACTGGGACATATTCCGCTTCCTGTCACACTGATAAAATGGCAGATGTTCCTGTTTAAAATGAAAGGTGGGCTTTCAGAGAAACGGCAGCTGGTTTCAGACAGAATGAAATGCATTCTTGATAAATACAATTATTTTAACTCACTAGTAATGCAAAGCTCCTTTAGAAGAGTCCAAGAATAGAAATAAGGAGGTGGAAGTTTACGTGCATGACTAAAAAGTGCTCACATGCCACAGAGAACGTGCACTGATAATGCACACCCAGTGACTACAGTTTCATCCTCAGATTTTATTTTCAGTTTCTGTCTCCCTTTTAAAAATAAGGCAGCAGTGCTGCTGTGCTGACGTTAATAACAGCCTTAACAACCATCTCTTCTCCACTTGTGAGGATGCAGCAGGAAATAAATGTAGAGTGATGTAATCTATTCAGCATCAGAGCTTCAAGCCCCCAGTTCCCTCCTGGGGGTTTTCAGGCTGCTGCAGCTCGACTGTCACTGCTGTCATCTGACAATCTTTTTGATTCTGCTCCTTTTAATTGTTGTTCTTGTGCCTTCTGATCCATGTGTTCCATGAAGATGCGCTTCATCTTTCCTTTCTGCTCCTCAAGGCGTCATAGGCGAACGCAACCAACACAGGTGAAGACAGACAGGAAGTGAGACTTTGCTCCTTCATTGAATGACAAGAATAATCATGACAATCATGACAGTGTATGCAATCTATGAAATAACAGAATAATCTGTAACACTGATTTATTTTGAAAATCTTAGAAACCGAAAGTAACCTTCTCCCGGGCATGCGCACTTATTATAACTTTGACCTGTAGTAGAGCGAAAACCTGACAGCATCCGCATAAGCTTCTGCGTTAAGGATTTAATCTGTTTAAAAGTTTAAAAGCGAACAGACAATAAAAGCTGTACCGTGAACGCCCCACCTTCACCGGTGGGGGGACTTAACTGTCTTTTAGAGGGAGCACCTTGCTGCAGCTCATCCAGGAAGCTGTTTGATGGCCATCAGAGCTGCCTCAGCCTCAGCTCTGCAGTGGAGCAGCCACAAGATAGAGGGACTGCCCCTCAGCAGGTTTCCAGAAACTGGCCAATCAGGAAAGAGTCGGTTTTTAGGGGGAGCTTAGAGGTGGTGTTCAATAAATATGGATTTTGAACTGTGAATTCTGCAAAGTCACTCTACAAGAATTAGAGGAAATAAAAATAAGGAGGCGACGTCCTGTTTGCATTCACATGAGTTTTATTGGATTCTTTCAGTATAAATACACATATTAGTGTTTTATTGCTCAGTGTGACAAACACACAGTCAGCTGTGCAGACAGAGGCAGCAGCAGTTACAGAAACACAAAACATTCATGATTTGTATCAGTAGTTTATAATGCACGAGCAGCAAACCCACGCAGGCACGCAGCTTCACAGAGTGACAGGTTACTGAGGCCTGTGGGACCAAAATCCTGCCTTCAAGCTCCTCGATGCTCTTCCTGATAAATAAAAAGCAAACAGAGCCACAGAAACCAGGACAGCAACTCCGAAAGCTCCTCCCACAATAAGCTCCACACCTGAATCAGGTGTTTCTTCCTCTCTGTGGAACGGGTTACTGATGGGCTCGCTGTCCTTCTCGCTCACTGGGTTCCTCATCCTGCAGGAGAACGTTCTCACATGCTGTAGTTCATAAATATTGAGGATCTCTATCGTCTTTTCCAACTCCTCCCACTCTCCATCTCCCATCTTCCAGAAGTAGGTGATGTCCTCAGCATCTTCAGTGTGTCCGGAGCACTGCAGGAGGCACCGAGCCGCAGCCCGGCTGCAGGCCAGAGGTCTCACGTGGACATGAGGCTGGGGCACCTCACCGATCTCCAGCCCCCCAGTGTTGGTGCTGAGGTCAGCGCGGCCTCTGGGCCGTCCCGGCCCAGTCGCTCCTTCCTCCCACTCCGCCAGCAGCTTTTCGTTGGGTTTCCACACCTCGCTGGGGATGTTTCCAGGAACCGGCTGCACAACCGGAGGGGCTCCAGCCCGAAAGTATGTCTGTATGACCCGGGCCTGAGAGCCGAGCGGGTCCAGGAGCAGCGAGCAGAGGAGCCAGACAGCAGCCGCGCGCTCCATGCTCGCGGATCAGGCCGGAAACAGACAAACTAGATCCTCTCACCTGCAGGAGCCCGACGGTTAACGCGAGGCTGACAGAGTGGCGCGGCCGGGATCCACAGTGGGCACATAAACTGTCGAAGCGAAAGTAACGGCCGGTACTTTCCTCTGAGCTCACCGGTGCTGTCCGACACGCCGGCGTCCACATTAACGTCACACCAAAGAGTAATGACGCGTGAATACCTGTCAGGTGCTGGACTCGGGTCTCTGATTGGAGCAAATGATCGAATTTATTATCTTTCATTATTAACCGCCGTGATTGGTTTGTCAGTTGTTGTCTTTAGGCTTTTGTGTGTATGCACGCGCGCGCACACACGGAACTGCACGTGACCAATGGGGATTCCGCGATGACGTCATGACTAAGCCAGAAGTAAACATTGGTACTTTCCTCATTGTGCTGTCATGAAGCATGTTTGCTCCGTGAATGATCCCTTTGTGGAAACCACCTGATCATCACCTGCAACAACCGCTGCTCTA
This sequence comes from Apistogramma diplotaenia, assembly GCA_015052665.1. Taxonomy (NCBI): domain Eukaryota; kingdom Metazoa; phylum Chordata; class Actinopteri; order Cichliformes; family Cichlidae; genus Apistogramma; species Apistogramma diplotaenia. The sequence continues at coordinate 21,330 of VOQJ01029173.1, forward strand.
ACTGCCGAGTTCCCCTCATCATCATCATCATCATCATCATGACACACCTGAACGCTTCAGGTTTCCATAATAAATGATGTAATGTGTCGTGTATCTGCTGAGATACACAACAAGCCCACAGTCCCCACAGAAACACCAGCCGAGCCCACTGCGGTTTGGTGAAACCCTCAAGTCTAACCAGACCACCATGCTGACACCTTCATGAACTGCTTCAGTGTTGCATTCAAGTGCCCAGTGCACGTCTGGAAAACGGCCTGAGCTGGGACCACGTGAAAATCTGAGACTTGAATAATGAACACAAGAATAAAACAAGTAAAAATCTGTTTAATTTTACAATTTGAAAAAACAAATACACTAAAACAGTTTATGGGAGGACACGTTTAACGCAGAGGGAAGAAAATACTAATAAAGTTATTTAAAATAAGAGGATTAGTTCTGGCAGCGCAGCGGCAGCCTGGACTTCTGAGGCGTCGACGTTCCCTCGTTTTCCGACACTTTGGGCCGAGCTGGGATCTTCGTCTCCTTCTTACCTCCCTTCTTCTTCTGGAAGACACAAAGAGACAGAAGCATCAGAACCTCTTCCTCGCTGCTGCGCCTGACATTTCACGCCTCCAGCAGCAGTTACAGTAACAGCACAGAGCTCCATCGCAGCTTCCTCATCCCGACGCTCACCTTGAAGAAGGGGACCCGCTTGCTCTCATTGAAGACGAGGTTCTCGTCGATGAAGGACGGCTCTGTGGCCAAACTTTTGTTACAGGAGCTCAGCTCGTCCTCGAGGGAGTCCTGATGCAACCGAGAGCAACACCGTCACAAACACACGTTTCTTTAGATTTACTAATAAAAAGCTGGGGCTCAAAAACTGAACATACAGTCTGGCTCTGCTTGTCGTAGTCGTCGTCCTCCTCCTCCTCTTCCTCCTCCTCCATGGCGGCCTGCAGCTCCTCCTGCTGCCTCCTCAGGCCCTCCAGCAGCTCGCTGCGGCGGCGAAACTTCGCCAGCTGACGGGGATACACAAAGTCCCGACGCTGAGGAGTTGCACCTGAAGGCGACAGAAGGTTTAAAACCCCAAACTGGACTTTTTAAAAAGTGAAGCTCTCCAAAAGCTCCAGTGCAGATTTAATATTTTACTACTTCAGCAAAAATAAAACAAAGCTTGAACATGAAGTTGAATCTTACCTGTGGGAACATCTTCCTGCAGCTCATCTCGCAGGAACCCGAGGACCAGCTGCTTGCTCACGTCCACCTGGTGCTGCAGCTCCACCTGCTGCTGGTCCAGGACGGTCCGGTCCAGGGAGGTGTGGTTCTGGACAGCCAGCAGAGCTCGCTTTGCCTCCTCCAGCTGGTCGGACAGCTCTGCCTCGGCTGCTCGCAGCTGCTCAGAGCAGCGATTCTCGACGCCCTACAAACCAGGACGGCATCAGTTAAACAGACTCGTCGGGTTTGGTAATCAGAGCCTGACAGACTGCTGGTGGGAGCCTTCAGACACGGGCAGATGATGAGAGAAAACTGAGGGTAAAAACTCACTTTAAGTAGAAAAACCTCCTGGATTCTTACCTGATGCAGCGCCTGAGCTTCAGTGGAAATCTCCCCCCTCAGCGTGAGCTGTTCCTGGGCCTGGTTATCAGCATGCTGCGTTACTCTGGAGCTCCACTGGAGGCTGCGCTCCATCAGACCTGCAGTGACACACGGACACACTGATGCGCTGTAGATGGGGGATCAGCTGAATAATAGCTGAGGAAAGGATGAGTGTGGTACCAGACACGGAGCTGTGGATGTGGGAGAAGCAGCCTGACATCTCCTCCAGAGACTGATGACTCTCACTGGCAGTCGCATGCAGGGAGGAGGCGAGAGAGGAGGCGGTGGAGGACAGGAGGTCTGCCTGGGCTGAGGCTGAATGTTCTGCTGCACTGCGACCGCTGAAACAGTTTTAATGCCATCAAATAAACTCTTTGGCTGCAGGTATAAAAGTGATGTGATGAAGAGTTCTGGTGCAGCAGGAGAAAAGCTCGTTAAATCTGCAGGTGACTTTTGTGCTCCACTCACTTGCTGAGGTCCTCCTGGAGGCTCTGCAGGTCTCTGGTGGCTGAGCTCAGACCAGCGCAGCGCTTCTGGTCCTGCATAGCCAGCAGGTTGAGCTGATCCTGGATGCACTGCATGGTCTGCACCAAGCAGCACAGGAACCAGTGTTAGAGCTTCTGACCAACATATGCAGCCGTTTATATTACATCTGAAGCCCGTTTTAAACGGTCCCTGTTTGATGCACCTCACCTTCTGGCGTATGTCCTCCTCCTGCCTGATCTCCTCGTGTTGGGCCTGCACGGATCTCAGCCTCTGCACGGCGTCCTCCAGCAGCCCTGCCTGCTCCTGCACCAAACTGCTGAAAGCCACACCTATCTCCTTCATCGCCTCCACCTGAGGAGGAGGGCAGACAGAATGAGATCAATCAGATGAGTCTCTGCTGGAAGAAGAGTCGATCAGACCAGCAGCACGTTTGCAGATGTGGACTAACTCTGTGAGCCAGAGCCCGCTGCTCCTCCACCGAGGCTCTCAGCCGGTCGTTGAGCTGTTGGGCTGCTGATAAACCCGGCAGAGTGTGAGCGAGCAGGAGCTCCTCCATGTCCCGTTGGTGCTCCTCCTGCACACAGACAGACCCCCCCCCCACCTGTTAGCACAAACACCTTCAGCTGTGCACTTCCTTAATAACAGTCCCACCAACATGCACTGAGAACATGGCCTTCAAGCCCTCACCAGCAGCTGCAGCACGCTCTCCTTGTTCTGCAGACTCAGCTCTTCGTTCTGCTGCAGCTTCCCCTCAAAGCGGGCCACGCTCTCGGCCACCAGGGGCCTGACTCCGCCCACAAAGGACTCCACCGTGGTCAGAGCACCTTTCAGCGCCGCCTCGTGCGTCACGAGCAAACCGTCTGCACAGGAAAGACGGGAAAGTGCTTACAAGAGGCCACGAGGACGTTTCCACAGAGTCACGAACACCGCAGCCCGTCACACCCCTCCCTGATGGGACGTCTTACCGACGGCCTGCGAGTAGCCGCTCAGCATGTCACGCTGTCGGTCTCTGTGCTGCTGAATGCGGCTCTGCAGGGCGCTGAAGTCGTCCTCCATCCTCTGGGTGAAGCTCTGCTGGATCTCCCTGTTGTACTGCTCCACCTGCAGGTCAGACAGGTGTGTTAGTGGCACTACACATATAACTCATGTGCATAATCACAAGGTGTGAAAGGAGGCGTGGCTCATTACAATCTGCGGTTGCATGTGAAACCACTCTGGGACTCCGCCCCTCTGTGTCAGGTGAGGTCACCTGGAAGGTGTGAGTGCTTCTGTTAGATGGACAGAACAGCTGAGTGGCCTTTAAACGCATCACACAGCCGTCTTTACACCAACCAGCCAACCAGTGACCTGCAGGACCAGTTCGCAGTCGCTTCCTGTGATTCATCCCAAGTTTCTCTCCCGGCTGACGGGAATCATGAAGTTCCACCACCGGAATGTTAAACATCAGCTCTCAGAGTCACATCCACGTCCTGTTTCACCCTCCGTCCACCAAACCTCAGGACGTATCCAGCTGCTCCTCCCCTGCAGCTGCTGTGGGAATCCCCACAGTGGTCACACATGAAGGGTGTGATCCACCGAAACCCTCCGAGTGTTTATCCACATTCCCACTAAATGGTAATTCTGACTCACAGCTCTGCGTGGCAGACGACACCGTGCAGCGAAACGCGAGTTAAAAAAGATGTCTGACCTTCTTCTTCCTGTCCAGCTTCTCGTGGAGGCCCGACACGTCGCTGGTGCTCATGTCCGCCGTGCTCAGGAGCTGCAGGGAAGCAAAGACAGTTTCAGACTTCACCTTCAAACTGAGCTGGAAGCTCGGAGGTGCGGACGCGCCCGTACCTGGCCGGCTGTGTCGTACAGCGTCTCCTGGGCCGAGGCGAGCTCGGCGCAGACGAACTCCTCCTGGCTCAGCTTCACCTTCGTCTCCTGCAGGTCTCTGCTCGTCTCCTCCAGCCTGAGACACACGAAAGCCCTGATTAATTCAAGCGGCGCCCTCTGGTGGTTCTAATCTACCACAAAAACAACCGCGCACCTCTGCTGCTTCTCATCCAGGTCCGCGGTGCACTGCTCCAGCCGGGTTCTGCTGTCCACAAACAGCTCCGTCACCTGCAGAGACCAGACACACACACACACACACAGGTTAAAAGCTTAACGAGCTCACAGCTGAAGCCGTCCCACAGCAGGTGGAGGCCGTACCTTCTTGAGCTCGTCCTCCATGATGGCGATCTTGTCGTTGTACTCGACGATCTGCTCCTCGTGGGAGGTGATCCGAGCCATCACGCTCCTGATGAAAGGAAGACGAGTCACCGTTACAGACGTTTCAGCCTGCAGGTCGTTCAGGTTAACACAGGTGAATAACTGAGACCTACTCGTAGTTCTCCGAGGACAGGTACACGCCGTTCTTGTCCCGAGTGGCGGCCAGATCCCGTTTCAGACGCTCGATCTCCTCCGTGTATTCCTGGTGGACATGAAGGAGGTGCTGAAATCTGACACTTCATTTATGCACACATTCGATTTTAAGTGATGAAGCTGTGCTGGTTTCAGGATCTTCATCACTCAAAGGATTTGTTGGTCACTGAAACACAGCAGGGACCTGAGTTTGTTTATTTTTTGCAGAATTCCCAGGTAGTGCGACGGTCACAGGAGGACCCTCGGACCTCAGCTGTACCTTGATGAGCGTCCTCTTGGTGAGCTTCTGGTTGACCTCGGGCTTGTTCATGATGTTCTTGGCCCTGCAGGCGTACTCCAGCGTGCTCAGCGTCTCCTGCACACAGTCGAGATCAGATCAACTTCTGCACAGTTACAAGCAGCAGGAACACAGACGGAGAAAAGAAAATCACACAAAAGCAGAAGCCCGAGTATCAGGACGTTAAAGCGACGCACCTCCAGGTTGCTGGAGGACGGCGACACGGTGGCGATGATGGAGGTTTTCGTCCGTCCTCCCAGCGAGTCCTGAAGGATTCTGGTGAGCTTGGACTCTCTGTGGGACGAACAGACGGGATCAGTAAAAGTCAAAGCGACAGAGCCGGCAGAGGGTCTTCTGTGACTCGCCTGTAGGGGACATGAGGCCTCTTCTCCACCAGAGCGGTGATCACGCGGCCCAGCGTGAGCAGCGACTGGTTGATGTTTCCCGCCTCGCGAGCCCGCTTGTCCACGGCACCGGAGCGCCCGATGTTCTCACTGCCGGCGAGATCCACCTGAAGGGGAGGCGATGGAGAGGTTTAGTCTCTGCAGGTTGCCGCCTCCTCTTCGTTTAATGCCGCAGGTTATTACCAGATTGAGCTTCCCGATCTTCACGAGCTCCTCCCCATCCAGGGTGATCTCCTTCATGTGGATGGTGACGGAGAACACGGAGTGGGAGCGGCTGCGGAGACAACAGGAAACGGCTGAACAACAAGAACGACGTGGCGCTCGGTGACGGTGCGGCTGCTGCTCTCTGAGGGTACCTGGAATAGGCGTTCATGAGCGTGGAGGCCGTCCTCCTCTTTGCTGCTCCCCGCTCCAGGATCTGGTAGACTTCATCCTTGTTGTGGACCGTCACCTCCTCCAGACCCTTCACCACCACGCCGCGCTGCAGGAGCAAACACAGGAACGTTGGATATCCTGAGCTTCTCACAGCAGGCGCTCGTTCCGCCCGGACCGCGTGACGCTCACCTTGTTCCGAGGGTCGTCGAAGAGCTGCAGCCGCTCGCTGACGTCCTCGGCGGGGCTGAGGAGGTCAAACAGCTCCTCGTTGTAGATCTCCAGCAGGGAGACCTTGACGGAGAACTCGGTGCCGTTCTCGGAAAGCTTCTCGAAGATCTGGTGCAGCGTCCGCGGGATGATGCCGGCCAGCGGGTCCTAAGGACGCAACAGTTTATTTGAGCATCTACAAAACTTCTGCAGCATCGCTACGGCAACAAGACGAACAAGGATGGTTTTTGAACTGTGAACCGAGAAAAGCTCCTCAGGCTCAGGCTGGAGATCATGGAACAGCTTACAGAGCTTCATGTTTCACACAATCTGGGAAGGAGGAGCTGAGTGCTGATCAACAAGCTGCTCCTCCACAAACTCACCTCCTCCCAGGTGAACTGCTCGTCCGGGCTCCTCTCTCCCTCCATGGTGAACGTCTTTCCTGTTCCCGTCTGACCGTAGCTGTTTTTAGTTCACATCAGAGAAAAAGACGGAAATCAAAACGGATTAAAAGCTGAACGAGTCCACG
>VOQJ01029215.1:8619-36119 GCA_015052665.1 Apistogramma diplotaenia
GTGCTTTCATCTCGTAGTAAAGTGTTCCTGAACCGTGTTCACCTCATGCAGGTTATTGAATGGCTGATCTGTCACTTCAGAGGCCTTGGGGTTGGATCAGATTTGATTTCCTTGTTTGTGTAAGCCACACAGAGCACCTATAAAGTTAAATCCATTTATATAGTGTTCACACAGCAGAACACTTAGTAGCCACAACATAATATTTTTAAGTCATACTAGCAGCAAAGCTCTAGAGATGGCAGTGATAATTGGTCAAGTTGGGTCCACTGCTTAGACTGAAAAGACTGAAAAATTAAGCCAATGAACAATGGCCAAGCACAGTTCCTTGGATGGATAATTGAGGCTTGCTCAAAATATTTTTCTGGCAGTTTTTGTCGTCCGTCCCCACAAACTGGCACGTTTTTACAAGTTGCTATGTGTCCACTGTTACTCAGTGATATCCACCTGTTAATCAGGCAAGAAAAACATAGTATAAAAGGTGAACGGATTTGCCATGATGTCATCCTTTTGGTTTTGTAACCATGTGAGTAATTAGGAAATTAAACCTACTCAGTTGTTATAAAGGAGTGAAACAATTTATAGAGGTCAAAAACTTTTTCATACAAGGCTGTAAACATGCTGTAAAGTTGAGTATTTTAATGCTGGAGTCGATGAGGACTGACTTCCTTTTGGAGCCAAGTGGCAAATAGAGGAACTGCAGTTTACATTGGCTTTATTTTTCAGAATTTGCCCGTGGGAACAAAACAAGATGACGACAGCCGAAATGCTTTCTAATATGCTTCTGATAGTTCCTCTAACCACCGCTGTGAGAGCCGCTGAAGGCTTGTGGTTTTACAAATGCTTCGTGAAGAGCCGTTGGATGGATGCGCATTGTTGACTCCTCTACCGTCTACATTTGTACTACCTCAGATTTATACAGCATCTGCTGTACTTTGTATGTTTTGCTGTAAAGACAATGATAGCTCTCACTCAAGTCAGACTTTGGACAGTGTTTTTATTTCCTCTAGGGCACACTTGCATTTTGTTGCAAAGAACAGCATCTTAAATTGATCCACACCAACCTTTCCCAGTGCCTTTAGTTTAACAGTATTTGGCCAAGTAAATTAGGACCTGGGGACGCTCCCAGTCTCGATCGATGTGACTCAAAGATCCAGGAATTTCCAATTAAAGCCTGACAGCCTGTTGCCATAGTTACATTCTCATTGATTAACCCATCAATCCTGCCATGCATTCATATTGTTTATTTGTTTTTTTCTTTTTCTTTTTTTTCTTACATCTCTGTAATTTTCAAGGGATTTGGGACAATTTTTGTGGTTGTGGCTTTTGGTGGTGTTGTTTCACACCTGGGGAGAGAAATATGACTTCTCAGTGAATTGATGGTAGTGGAATATAGATGTTAGACTACAAACTGTATTTTAAGATTTTATCAGCACCATCTGCTGTGTGTTTTACCTGTGGAAGTTAGCTTAGTTTTTTTTTTTTTATTTTTTTTTTTTTTTTTTTTTTGGAATTTCTTTTTTTTTTTTTTTTTTTATTTATTTATTTAGTTTTTTTTTTTTTTGCTGTTTTGCTGGAAGCATGACAAAATTGAAGGAGGGATGATATAACTGTGAAAAAATACCATATGCTCCTGTTTTAATCCTCAGAAGAGTATGCACTTGTCATTGCATTAGCATCAAACAGTATGGCTTGTGGTGATGCTGTATTCTGCATAATGAAGTTGAATTGAGCCAACTTTATGACAGCCAATTTATCTAAGGGACCATAAATAGTCACAGGGACCACTTAGCTAAATCAGTGGAAATGGAAGTCGAGAATCTGTGATGTTTTGACCTGGCCTACGCTAATCTAATAGCTCTCTATGAGGTAAAACGTCTTCCTCTCTAACTTACCACCCTCAGTATCCTCTCTCCTTTCTCCTACATCGTCTTCCCTTACATCTTTTTCTTTTTATCTTTGAATCTTCTCTCTTTCTGTGTCTTTGTTCTACCGAAAGGCTGATTGCACACATCATAAGTGACTGTGTAAAGGACCATGTAGCTTTCTGTATGAGAAAATGGAAATAACTGAATTGTCTGATCTTTGAGAAAGACTGATGAGAAAGAAGCAGTAGGAAGTCCATGAGTGCTCTATTTGCCACACCTTCTTTGAGGCACTACACAAAAGACTTAGAAGCCTTTTGCAGACCACCAGTCCATTAGGATCATGGCCTCTTAGCACACAATGCAACAGGCAGCACTCTCTCTTTGTTCACACAGCACTGTTTGAACCTTTGAGGCCATTAAACTGAGATACAGCCTTATTATTATAAACAACCACACACGTATAAATAAATGAGAAAATGTGCACAGATGCATAAAGAGTAAGGTTTCAGCTCCACGTGATTTATACTGATTGCATTTCAGGTATTTTATCATAAGATTCTGCTAATGGCATTTTTTTCCTGTTGATTTGTCTTCTTCAAATCACCCCCCTCCCCTCCTCTGTGGAAGGGAGTGCTTCTAAAGGCTGTAATATAAAACTGCAATCCAGCTGAACAAAATAATTAAATAAGAGTCAGCCCGAAGGACATGTAAGTCACAGAGACTGAGTATTATCTCACACACCCAAGTTTTATAAGGTTGTTTATTAGTAAGAGTTTAGTTCAGAATTTGTAGCTTAGCACGTGCTATCATATACAGTATAGTTAATCATTTTATGTGAGCCAGTAAGCAAGTATTCAGACCCTTTAAAATTCAAGGGTCCAGTAAGAATATATCAATCCCATAAAGTAATTAATGTGTATATTTTAGGAAAAAATGTAAATTTATATTTGAAAGATGAGACAAAACCAGCTGAAATCATCTTTATTTCCACTTGTAAAGTGTCTGAAATAAGCAGTGGTGTTATTCATTACACAGAGGCAACTTGAATCGAGTGGCTGTGCTTTGCAAGTGTTTCAGTATGCATGTCCCTGTGTTTATGTGAGAGTGATAGCAATTGTCAGTGAACACAATCCCATTACAATGATGACTGCTCTCATCAACTTAATCTGGGCCTGCTTGAATTTGCTGTCTGTCAAACTGACATCTGGCCATCCTGCCCCTCACTTCGATCACTACATTGAGTTGCAGCGCTGTCTTGGCGTGCAAACTTTCAAATGTCGGCAGCTCGCAGGGAGAGAGATCTTTCATTACTGTTAGTATTTGTGGTAGAGATCATCTTATTTCATAGCCTGACTGGGTTTAGTTAAGTTTAGGCCATTAAATGTCTTGTTAGTTTTAGAAAGTGGTCATGGTTTGGCTTTCAATTTGACCACTGATCTGGAGACTGGCTAGGCCACTCCAGGACCTTGAAATGCTTCTTATGGAGCCACTCCTTCGCTACCCTGGCTGCGTTTTGGGTCATTGTCATGCTGGAAGACCCAACCACGACCCATCTTCAATTCTCTTACTGAGGGAATGAAATTGTTGGCCAAACTCTCACAATATATGACCCCATCCATCCTCTCTTCAATATAGCGCAGTTGTCCTGTCCCATTGCAGAAAAGCACCCCAAAGTATGATGTTTCCACCCTCATGCTGCTCGGTAGGGACAGTGTTCTTGGGGTTGTACTCATCCTTCTTCATCTTTGAGACTGTGGTCCCAGCTTTCTTCAGGTCATTGTCTTCTCAGAATCATCCTTACCTCATGAGGTGAGATCTTTATGTAGCCCCAGACTGAGGAAGATTGACAGTCATCTTGATTTTCTTCCATTTTCTAATAATTGCGCCAACAGTTGTTGCCTTCTCACCAAGCTGCCTATTGTTCTGTAGCTCATCCCAGCCTTGTGCAGATCTACAATTTTGTCCCTGGAGTCCTTAGACAGCTCGTTAGTCTTGGCCATGGTGGAGAGGTTGGAGTGTGATTGAGTGTGTGGACAGGTGTCTTTTATACAGGTAACAGCTTCAAACTTGTGTAATTAACACAGATAGTGAGTGCAGAAGAGGAGAGCTACTTAAAGAAAAATAACAGGTCTGTGAGAGCAAGAATTCTTGCTGGATGGTAGGTGATCAAATACCTATTTTCCCCACTTTGTGTCTCCTATCTGTTCTCCCTCGCACACATTCATTTGCCTTTTTTAAATATTACTTTTTAGCTCATCTGTTTCAACTATTCCAAGTTAATGGTCCCAAAGCACTGATGATGTGACTGGGGAAATTATTTTGTCTCTCCACGACTCGTGGGTGATCAAAGAATTTTCCTCTTTCATGTCATGCCACAGTATTTTGCATTCAGGGTGCGTTGTTCTGCAGAGGATGTAAAGTGAAACTGAAATTCCCAACAGGAAAGAAACCACCATGGTACTGACAGGAAAAAATCCTGAGAAATTTTTGTCACTGACAAGGTGCTGTAGCCGATTGCTGCCTTTTTTTTTCCGAGGGAAGTATTGATATGTTTAGATGTGTATGTGTGTGGCTGAGATGACTTTTCTTCCAGATCTCTATATGACTCAGATTCTTTAGGCAGCTGCTGTTGTGGCTTAGCTTCACAGCTTCACACACAGGCTAATCTTCACTTGTGACCATCTGCGTGCTCTCACGTACATAAGTGCAGTCACTGTCCTTAACTTATCTTATCCACTGTTATCACATTTTATCTCTCCGCCAGTCCCGTCCTTTCATCTGACTCGAACACTGTGAACTTATTTTGCCATAACTTCACTCTGATTCTTTGTCACTTTTCATTCCCAATGTCCCATTTTAGCCTTGCCCTGTGCTCCTCTTTTAGCCCTTCCTGTCCTTTTGCATATCTTCCCCACTGGATATACATGTTCATGGTATCTTTCCCTGTTAAATTTTCTCAATGTGCTTAAAAAGAAGCAAAAATATTTGCATTTAATGTGTCTGTAGGTGGCCATTAATTGTGTTTATGTTCATATATGGGCCACTAAAAATGCAGATAGCAGTATATTTGCAAATGGGTCATATTGGCTGATATGTCATTCACAGATGATATACTGGTGGAGTTTGAGAAAGTGGTGTGGTCTCAAACCACAATGACTAGGTTTAATTTCAGCTAAAGATGCTGCTCCAAGGAAAATTAACAAGCTTGGTGCTGGTTATGTGGTCAATATCAATTTGCCATGCAATGAGATACACTGCAAAGTCAATACACTTAGAGTTGGCTACACAGCCTCTGAAGACTCTGGAACCAACATGCACAATCTAAATGCAAAGAAATGTTTATAGTATTTGGTAATGCGGACATACTCTAACGAGTTTTTTTTCTCTAGGTAAGGCTGTAACACAACGGAGGGCATTTAATTTTCTCAAGGGGCCACCTGAGAAACTTGGACTGCTGTGGAGTGTCACACCAATAAGGTTATAAAGAGATTAAATTAATATTAAGCAGAATTGAGTTTCATTTTTTTGCTGCAGCCCTCCACAACAATCTCAGTTTCTCATATGGCCCTTTGGGAAAAATAAACTGCTCACCGTTGCTGTAGCATAACATTAATTTTTCAATAGCAGTAATCTTTTCTGTAGGACACTCCATGCTTACACAGTAATGACTAGCCTGTCAGGCCCACCCTAAATCATACATGCTTTATTGTCTGTTTTATTCTTAATAGGACGGTGATGACAAAAGAGACATCATGCAACATTAAGTAAGCTATGAAACTAGTTATTGAGATCATAATCTTATCAGCAACATATTTACTGGGTCATAAGTTAATTTAGCAATAGGGTAATTTTCCCATAGACTTCTATACAATCACTTTTCAACCGAGAGTTGCCCCCTGCTGGCTTTCAGAAATAAGAGTTTGAAGCCCTAATACCTTTGCTTAATTTTTCACAGGCTTCGTGTGCTTTTATAAGTCTGTGGTTGCAACATGTGATGAAAATTGCAACGGTCAGGGAGTGTGAAGCAGAGGTGAAACTGGCGGTTTATCGCTGTATTTTGTTCAAATGATTAAACGTGCACTTTGTATCAAAAATGATACAAAGTTACAACTCCTCTTCAGTCATAACTCAAGTGCATTATGAGCACATAGACATAATGTATGTATTTTTAGATTGAGTGAAACACATTTTAAGGGATAAATGCTCCATATAACTCCTGAACACACCTCAGTATCAAATAATTCAGTTGTAATTGTCTCTACATACACTGCAAGTATTAACTAGTCTCCGAAGCAAAGCTAATTTTCTTACTGTAGTGTTTTTTCACTTGCCATGTCCATGCACAACGTGCAACTGCAACCTGTATAATTTGGAAAGGTAAATTTTTTGTGAATGAATTTAGATCCTGAAGATACTGATGGGATCTTACATCAATATTGATGTAAAAGTAATTGGTATAGCTCAACTTAGTGTGCAGTTACATTTTTTTCTTTTTTTTCTTTTTTAGGAAACTGGACAAGTAGAGGAAAAAAGGAAGTGTCAGGCCTAAAAAATATATATAATGAATCCAATTTTGTAATTTATAGTTCAAATTAATTTTGTTTCAATATGTACAGAAGAGGTCAAAAGACAAGTTCAACAGTGTCAACAGCCATTAGTTGAACATGATGGAGAGCATCAAGTATAAATGCAGAAAAGTAACCTCAGATTGTGATCCACCATCTAGAAAGTGTCTGATTGCAAACAGCTTCATTTTTTAGTATGACAAAGATCCCCGAACACACTGCCAGTGCAGTAAAAGCATGCCTGGATATAAAAGAACACAGTGGGACACTATTGGTCATGGATCGGCTTCCCCCAAACCCGCACCTCAACATTGCTGTGGGATCGATCACCTTGACAGAGAACAGATCAAAAGACAGCCAACATCCAAAGAAGAGCTTTAAATGTCCTTCACGAAGCTGTGAGACATCCTAAAGCATTAAAGAAATTAAAGAACGGTTGCCTAAAAGACTATTTTGAAGACTGAAGACAGCCATACCAAACATTGACTTTCAAGCTCATTAGAATTGTGTTAACTCTGTTTGTGTGTTACATACTGTTTCCGCATGTTTCAGTAAACCGCGTCACTTATTTCCCGTTTTCCTACCAAAATACAGGAAAAAGAGAGGTGTGACTCAAAAGAGTTTTGAGCAGGACTGTGGGTATGATTGTTGGTTAATTACAAATATACTTACACGTCACCCAGATTGTGTGTATGTGCACACACACACACCTTTGTTCATTATGGTGAATGAAGCTTCTTTTTTTAACCTTCCTCTGGCAGCAGATGGCCTCCCTCTGATATTCAGGCCACCTATGACTCTGTTCTCATCAATTATTGAAGGTTTCCTCTTAACCAATACTCTTTGATGGAGCCTGTGGTTAACTTCTCTCAGTGGAACAGGTCGTTTTTCCTCCTCACAATGACACCAGCAGACATCTCTGGATATTTTCATGTCTTATTAAAAGGAGGACTATTAGCTGTGGCTGCAACACAGAGAGCCAGAGTTACTGATGCTGAACGATTAGCAATTAGCAGAATATGCTGAAAAGGTGTTCGCCTAAGCAAGCTGTCAAATTTTTAACGAGCAAATGCTCAGCTGATTGGGCGCTCACACTTGTCTCCCTTGAAAATTGTTCAGAGAATGTGTCAGTATGAGAATATCTGTTTTTAGGCTTAATTTTTTTTTACAGTGTATACAGCAAGCTATCTGGATAGTTATCATATTTGAATAACATAAATTTTATTTTTCCATAATAACTCTTGGCACACGCCCGTATAAATTCCCAAGGTGTTGTAAATTATGTCCTTATACCTGTCCTGTATTGATCCAATCACGACGTGTAGTTTGACCCACTGGCTTTTTATGTGTAGGCAGAGATTACTGTAAAATTGTTTTTGTTTTGGTCACATTTATTTTACATGTAACCGCATAAAGTTACAATTACACAACTTCTAAAGCACAGGTGTGTCCTCACAGGTCACAGTGTTTGATGGGATAAAAGCAGGGAAGTATTATGGTAGCTGTCAGCATCAGTTTCAGCTGATGGATGGTCTCGAGATGACCTAAAACCTAACAGGGACGACTGACTTGTTGGGACAAGAGGACGGTTATTCTCCGAGTGCCCTCGAGGAACGCCTCTCGTTTGTGCCCACCTTGAGGGATGCTTGTTGACAAAAACACCTGCTTAGGGGTATATGGCTGCCTGCCAGCTCCCTCAGACAGATCGCTGTGAGACAGCAGACTGGCTTGCAGAGAAGTTGTCATGAAGGAATAAGAGAGTGAAAGAGAGAATGAGGAACAGGGAATTGTAGGAGGCAAGTAAGAGGAAGTAAATGGAAAAAGATGGAAAAAGAAATACAACTTTATCATCCAAAATGGGAAAGTAAGACCATAAAGGGAAGAGGCTGTGCAGAACTACAGCGCAGACGGGGCTGGTCTATTTGAATATTGATTGGCGAGGGTTATTTCAGGCCTGGGATTGCATTAGCACTTTGGCAGCAGATTCGTAAGGCTTTGGCTGCCCACCAGAGTCTGAGCCGTAATTGGTGGCCATTTTGGAAACAAAAACAACAGTTGTTCTCCAACCCCGGCCACTCGCGTTGGTTTAAATCACTCTCGGCGTGGTTCTCCATCGATAAGAAACCCCATTTCCTTAATTGTGAGTGGGCTGTTGGCACTTGCTTCAGTCAGGCATGTTTGAGTTTAGTCTTGATTGCTGAGGAGAAAGATGGGTGCTACAGTGGAGAGATGATGAACAAAATGTTTCTAGTCTCTCGCTTTGCCAACGCATGGGAGCTTTTGCTCTCCACTGTGCCTGGACCATGGGATGCAGCAGGTAACCATGACACCCTGGTTGCCAAGTAACGTGGGTACCATAAACAGATTTCTCACTCCCAATGTGAGTCGCCTCTCTCGTTCCAAATGTATCTGTTACCCCCTTTTTCACATTAACACTGGTCAAACAAAACGAGAGAACTTCCATTCAACAACCCTCATCCCTCCTACTATCTGTCTACTATGTGCATGCATTAAACACAGAATTGCTTGTCTAGCAGCATTCCTCTTCATTAAATTATCCAACATGGATGAGAGCACGAGTGTGAGCGCTTGAATAGAGCTCTTTTAAGTGTTATGTTATGTAGTGGTGCGTAATTACAGCGGAGTCACTGATCTCCAGTGCAAGTGCGTTATTAAACTTCCACTGGATGACATACGGTGAGTCATTAGACATTGCTGTTAGAGTCCTAATCATAGGCTAGCCACGCACATGTACATACACACATATGACACTCATGAACTCCTCATTCACATGTTTATGCTGTGGAATAAACTGAGCCTTTTTAATCGTACAGTTCCACACGAGTGGATATGCATTTGTACTCGTATGCTCTCAAATAATGAATTACATTCTGTTTGTGATGCCATATAGAAGAAAGCAAACTTCAATCTCAAAATTGCTGAATAAACGAGATAAATTTTCTGAATATTGCACCCTGGGCGGGTATTATTGGCAGGTAATTTGTGCGAATTGAAGCTTGAACAAGAACGGACCTTTCAGAGTAATAAGCTTGTTGCAGTAGGATCTTAGAGGGTTTGATTAGTATAGTGAGTAATTATAAAAAAAGCAAAGCCAGAAATTTGAAGATGCTGTTAGTGATGTGGTTTATCAAATATGGGATTGGACATGAAGAACACGTCTGAAAATAAAATTATAGGAAAGCTCAGATTGTATCTTTGTATGCAACAATTTTGTATGTTTTTAACCGTCTTTAGACTGCGCTTCTTCACTGAAACTATGTAGAAATGAAAGGACTGTGATTCATGCATCTCCAGTAAAATCCAAATATAACAGTACCTCCAGGTGATCATTGCAAATGTTCAAGCTTTGTGGTGGATTCATTGCCTCGGGGGCTGGGCAGCTCACAGCTGCCGTGAATTCTGCACCATATAAAGATAAGTTGTATTGAAATGTAAGCAAATATTTCAATAGGATAATGATTCCAAACATATTAGCAAGTGAGGCTCATAAAAGGAGAAATGA
The DNA here is from genome assembly GCA_015052665.1 of Apistogramma diplotaenia. Lineage (NCBI taxonomy): Eukaryota > Metazoa > Chordata > Actinopteri > Cichliformes > Cichlidae > Apistogramma > Apistogramma diplotaenia. Next base: position 18,573 of record VOQJ01029215.1, read on the forward strand.
AAGGTTATGAATGATTTGAATCACACCGGCATTTGTGGATGAGTTTGACATCTTGCAGCACCTTTTGCACCTATTTGTGTTTGTGTTAAATAAATGATTGGAAGACAGTTTTCATGTGTTTTCACTCGCAACTTCCTTACTGTATTAAAGTGTTTTCTGGTCTAAAATCCAATAACGGGATGTAGTTTTCACAAGATGGGTATGTTGATCTAGGGGTGCACCAATGATATGTTTCAGTATCAGTTCATCTGCTATTTCTGTTCTGGATAAGTTGCTAGTTTGGGCTTAACAAAACCCAAACAGTCATGTAATTCAAAGTTGCTGGAAACATTGTCTGCTAGACTCGAGAAGTATGTGCTGATGAATTTTCTGCAGTTTCTGCAAAATGCTGGAAAATTCCCAACTGTACTTCCTATATTTGCTGTAAATCTGTGTGCCCTGAGTCACCGAATGCTGCTTTGTGTGCCCGAGGACTCTAAAACATTTAAAGTGAGCAGCATCATGTACACAGTAAGCATTGAGGGGGCTGCTCAGAGTATCCAAAAACAGATGGTTTGTCTCCAGAACTTTTCCAAATCATTGTGCAATTTAAACAGATTTCATTTGAGGTTCCAGTTTCTGTATGGATTTCACACGGCAGGGATTTTAAGGGGTGTTGTATGACATGATGCAATGCATGATGCATTTTGCAAACATATTTCTGGCCTTTTCAACAAGCATTAATGTCTGAAATATTGAATCAGTGAGATAAAGCGTGCATGTGTCTGTATGTGTGTGATTTTGGACACTACTGACTCATTATTCACCACTTCCTGGACTGTGTGTGCTCGTGTGTGTATTTGTGTATCTAGATGCTTTTGTCAGCCCAGCTGTCACACTGCACTGGCTTTGTGTTTGTCATCACTGCTTTCCTACATGATGCTTATCAGATATACAGTATACGCATACAGAGATGGGCTGCACATTTGATGTCTCGCTCACTGAAAAAAGCTCCCTTTCTGTCATTTAGTCCCATTCAGGTATAGACAATAGCTGTGCCTCAGGCAAAAATACAGTTTTCTTTTTTTTTCTAGAGAGCCCTAAAGGAAGCACCATTCACCTAATTATTGTTGAGCCATAAATAGTGACATGTAAAGCCAAATGGATGCCAGCTGAAATTGTGACTCTTCAAAACATGCAGCAAATCAGCATGTGGCTGTAGGTGTGTGCGTGTGCAGAACCGTCATGTCAGCTTTCCAGCTGGGTACAGCTGTAATTGGGAGTTGTTTGCAGCCAGCTGGCACACAGATAGCATGGTCGGCTGGAAGAGTGTGCTGCAGGAGAGATGAGTTGTCAAACCGGAGCACAGCGGCAGATCAGCATCAGTCTCTAACAAGTCACTTCCTGCAAAGTTGGTATGTTGGTGAGGGTGATGATGTCTTCGCTAAAGGACCAGATTTGTGTAGTTAGGGTTATTTTGTCAGCTTGCAGGCACTCACTGTACAGTTGTTTTCCTTCTGGTGCCCGTGTAATGTGTGCAAATGTATGTCTTCTTCCACCACTTTTTTTTTTTGTTCTCACCACTCTCCTCCTGGCTCCCTACAGGCTGAGCAGGATAGATCTGACTAAAGTGCTGCCAGTCACAACAGCAGATGCTCATGTTTCCTCTGCTCTCCCGTGCCTCCCTACACATCAGTGAGATGGCAGGTGTGTGTGTGTGTGTGTGTGTGTGTGTGCTGTCCTGGCAGTACTAGATGCTCTAATCAGTCTGCCAGAAGTGTGTGTCAGTAAGGCAAGCATGTTTACACAGTACATCTCTGTGTGGTGCTTACAAAATCACAGGAGTTGCAAAGCACAATTTTTAATCCAGTGTTCTTAGATCACAGACAGAGGAGACATGTGCTCTGCCTGTGTGACGGACGGAGTGATTAAGAGTTTATTTACCTTAATTATGATTTTGTCCAATTTTTTTTTTTGCTTCAAACCCTCCCCCTCTCCATTGTTTTCTATACCATACATTTACTGTATAAAGAACCATCTACATCAGGCAAATTACCTACTGTATGCATCAAAACATAATGAGAGCTGTTATTGATCGCTGCATCCGTATTTATCCTCTAACAAGGTTCCAAAGATAGCAAGCCCGAGTAAAAGCGAGAAAACGTGCTCTGTGATTCCACAAAGCTGTTGTTTGATATTTGGACAGAGGCCACACATTATTTGTCGCACAACACAAAAGCTTGTTCCCTGCACGGGTGCATTATACAGCCAGTTTGAACTGAGGTCAACAATTTTAACTATTCATACAATAATGTTTAGAGCTCACATGTTGTGGTTTATGGCTGTTTATTGCTCTGGGTCCTCAGAAATCACATTTTTCTGTAGCATAACACCGTCAGTTTGGATCATCATCTAGTGACATCAGTAGGAGATAGAAGGAATTACAGAAGACATGACTCATTTTCTCCAAGCAGAAGACAAACGCGTGTAAACACACACGGTCTGTCTCCGTGCATACAGTGGATTTATGGGAGATGTGCTACAGTATGAAGTGGCCGTTTGAAGCATGTTAATTTTTTTTAGTAAACTTTTTGCATATGCTCATTCTCATTTTCTGTTTCCATCTTTCTCCCTTTATTAATTTAGATTTTTGACATACGTACCTATAAAACCTATAATAAGTAATTTTGTTTTTATGTATTGTGTGACGTGTTTATATGAAATCTGTGAAAGCTTTAATTCCTTAAAGGTGTAGCAAGACCCCACTGTGAGACTGTGGACTCAACATAAAAGAAACTTGCAACAGCTTTGGACTTTTGACCTCTTCACCTCTTGCTCTGCTGCTGAGATGCTCATTAATGTCTTTTCCCTGTGTCCATGTGTTTCTGAGCCTGACTGTGAATGTGTGTGTGTGTGTACAGCTGCTTGAAATGCAACCCGGCACCTTTAACTCCTGGCTGAGAGGAGTCAAAGATGGGTCAAGCAGGTCTCACCTGTAGGGAAATGAGTAAAGCAATAGTAAATACAAATGCCTGTGAGCAGGTATGACTCTAAGTGGCTGCACTTGAACCATCATGGATGCATTCTGGCATCTTTATTGTGAAATTTAGCCTATAGAATTTAATTGAAACACCAATAAAGTCTGTCGGTAACCTGGCTGCGTCAGTATACACACCCTTTATAATGTGTTTTAGCATCTTTTGATTTTGATACAGCACTCAGTCTTTTTGGGTTGTAGTCAGCATGGCACATCTTAACAAAATTTGCCCACTCTTCCTTGCAGTAGTGCTCCAAATCTGTCAGACTGTGAGGGTGTCTCCTGTGCACAGCGCTATCCAGCTCATTCCACAGATTTGCAGTTGGATTCAGGTCTGTGCTCTGGCTGGGCCCTTCCAAAACTTTAATCTTCTTCTGGTGAAGCCATATTTTGGATGTTATGCTGTCTGTCATTGCTCTGCTGAAAGGTGAAATTCAGCTTCTGCATTCCAGCAGATGCCTGAAGGTTTTGGATAAAAACTGACCGTTATTTGGAACTGTTCGTTATTCCCTCCCCTTAAAGCCCCACAGAAAAACACATGCTGCCACCATCATGCTTCACCGTGGGTGTGGTCTTCTTTTGGTGATGAGCAGTGCTGCTTCTGTGCCAAGCGGATCTTTTTGAATTATGGCCAGACTGTTCACGTAGGAAACCCGACTGCTGTGACTCATATCCAAACTTACCTGATGTGAAAGTGATGAAAATGCTTTGCAAATTGCTTTTGCATGGACTTAAGAAGCACACGCAAACCCCTTGTCTTCCTATTGTGTTTCATTCGATAATGCTGTGAGCTAAAATGGGAGTGCTTCCACAGTAAATGGCCATCTGTGGGTTTGTGACCACAGAAACAACACACAAACTGATTTGTCTTTGCACCATTAGTGACCTGACTGGAAACTGACAGGATATTCCCATTAAGTCCATGCAGCATGGTTGCCACTGGCAACTAGAAACAAAATCTACAAAGGCACTGTGTGTTTGTGCATGTGCAAATAAAAAGACCAGAATGACCCCACTGTCAAGATTTATATCCCTCAAAAACAAACAAAAAAAAAAAGTAAGAAAATGTTCTTTTGTTGTGGATGTGAAAGCATGAAAAGTCACAAACCTTCCTAACACAGCAACGGTAGAGCAAGTGGTAGGCAGGGAGGATGTAATGTAATATAAATGTGGCCTAATTACTTTTTCCCATAAGTAGCCCACATACCATGTATTTAAACTGTCCTAAAGCCCCTCCCCCTGCACCATAACTGCTCAGCCCCCTTTCACCTTTTCTCCCACCATCTCTTAAAGCTGCTGCTAAATTTGTCCCTAATAATGAGACACAACCATCTCAACAGTTTTAGTCTCCAGAAAGCATAACCGGGTTTAGTGCACAAGCATAACAAGGCAGTACTGTGAGGTCAGGTCTGTGGACAACTACAGTACTGCTGTTTCTGCTTGTTTCGTTTTATTTCATTATCTGATTTATGGATCAATTATTGTTTGGAGTCATCCAAAATGACTTAGTATCGCACCACACACTAATATCTCTGCTAAGTGATTCCAGAATTGTTCTGTTAACTGCTGGGATTGTGTTTTGGGGCTTGATTTAGCACACAAACACTGTGACTAATACTCCATCCTGGGATTCACAGTCAGACTTTGCGCCGCTTCAGTGATTCTTGCCACTGCCGTTTAATTTTACTGCAAAAATTAATTAATGAAATGAGAAACGGAGTGGGTTGATACAGTGAATTAATTTACTCCGTTGCCCCCATCAGATTACTTCCCTCCTTTTGTGCACGACTTGAAATTCATAGTGACATACACAAAAGTAGGAAGAGCTAGATTTCATATTTCCTTGGGGAAATTAATGGCACAGTGAATTTCTGGACCATGTACAGATTAAAAACTGGGACCATTATAAACCCATTAACCTAGTCATTAGGATCAGGTCTGGGAGAAGATGGAAGGTGGGTGTCTAATTTTAGCTTAACGTGGTGTCATCACTGGTTCTAATTCATAGTGTATTCAAGGGAAATGTGGTATTTCCCTTGAATACACTCCATTCTATCAGTAACACTCTGCATTAGAGCCAAATGTCATGATTTCAACTTTCATATTTGCAGATTCCTGAATTCTACAGTTTATTTTTAAGATCATCATGCATTGCTAGTGGTTTTTCATATTAGATGCATTCAGAGTTATTATGATTTTTGACATTTATGAAGTTCAAAGGTTTTTATGATATTAAAATTGTTTTCTTCTTCTCTCCTTTCTTTGTCTCCTTTTAGAGGCTGGCAACAGAAGCAGAAAAGCTTCAGATGGAGCACGTGTGGCAGGAAGAGAGTGATGTGAGTGAGCGGCCTGGGCGGGATTTGATATGTTCATTAACATGGCCGATTACATCCAGATCAAGTGGTTCTATGAACTCCACATGTAGAGGAGGTGGAGGGACATGTTGTTCGTGATCCAATACGGTTGTAATGGGAGGAAAATTTAATTACAGTCACAATAGGGCTATAATTACTACTAGTCTTAATATTATTTACCGGATATAATATGAAGACAATGTTTACTCATTGAATTGAATTAAAATGATTTGCCCTGATAGCAAGCCCATTGAAAGTGCCTGTGTTTTAGATCAGATTTTTTCATAATAAATGCAAGTGTTAGATTTAATCCCCTGCAGCCATTTAACAAATTAGAAATGAGGTTCTTTGTACATTCAGTAGTGGGGAGACGTGGGTAAAAAAATTCTACTTTGCCATTGATTCAGTTAGATTTAAAAACTCTTGAGCGCTGTTTGCCAAGTCTTAATCATTCTTTTCCATTGAACTTTTTCCCATTAGTCAATGCCTTGCATGCGTTCTTGTGCTTAGTAAACAGGGTGAAAAATGGATCTCTGGGGATAGATTGATTTATCGACAATATTACTCACTGAGATCAATATTCCTTTGGCCCTGCATGCTTGGCTAGAAAATGTAATAAATTTTTAGGTAATGCGATGGGGATTCTTACATTACTAATTAACCAAAACCGTGTCATCTTAAAAGGAAAGTGCATCCTCTGTCAATTCTGTGGTTTGTGCATGTGAGGACATATTATAAAATAAACTAGTCCTTACCAGGTCTTACAATGAGGTAACGGATGATCAGGACAGACACCCTTACATTTGCCCTCGACTGAGCCCAAATCATGTGCCCTCCAACATCATGATTGACAGTTGCTATAAGGTGTTCAGCCGATCAGCTGTGCTTGGTTCCTACCAAACAAGGTGCTGTGCATTATGACCAAACATGTCCACTCTCATCTCGCCTCGTGATTTGTTTAGATGTAGCTTTGCATTTCTCCTTGGCAATGTGTTAGCACACACCTGAATGCTCCAGTCCAGCAAAATTGCCAAAACTTCTGCTTTTATAGAGGTTGCTCATTTGTGTATTTGATGAGCAGCATCTGATTGCTGCTTACACTCTTAATTCCCGTGGAAGTAAGAAGAGTGGACTTAGTTTTTCACACACTGCTTCTGCATTCTGCAATACAAAATCACTGACTTTCACATACCTGAATATGCTTTCTGACAAGCCTCTGAGTGGGTGACACACGTGTTCTTTGGAACACTCTTATTGGTCACGTTTTACTGTCCATCTAAGATTGTATTTATCTCATTTTAAGACCTCTTAAGGACCAAATTATTTTAACTATGTGCTGATATGTAAAGTCTTGACAGATGAGGTACTTTGTGACCTGTTGTCAGCACCTCACAGCTCCGACCAATATTTATATTTTTTCATACTAACATGAAAAATACTATAGTAATGTGATCATAGTTAATTTAAAATGGCAAGTGGAGCTGTGTGTGTGTGTGTGTGTCACCTTTGATAACTGGGTCACTACTACTGGACATCTCTTCCTGCTGATAGCTGTGACACTTGAAAGCTGTGACAGCTGTAGTAAGAACAGCACACTTGCATGTGTCAGAGCCTCAATCATTTTAACCCTTTTCTCTTCCTGTTTGCTCTCTGTATTCACATTACATTGATGTATTTTTTTATGCTTTAGTAGGATTAAAGCCCCAAATTTCAAAATGGTGCTGCTTAAATTGTAAATGTGATGCTTTTACAATCTATTTGAAGAAACAAATGTTACCTTTTATGACTGTTGACAGACCACAGTGATGGAAAGTACCATAACTGGTGGGAGCTGAGGATGTTTGAGTTTTCTGTAAGTGTATGGCACATTAAATGAGTCACTGGGTATTTAAATATGTAAAAATGAACTGCAGGTGCACCTGAGGGAGCTCAGACTGCATCCGTATTCAGACAAGCTTGCGATCATACGCACCGATTTGTCACATGCACTTGAATTACGTATATATTCACTTTTCAGTCCTTCCTCTCCCTTCATCTCCTTTCACCATCTCACACATGAAGTGTTCTTGCACACAGTTTTCTCCCTTGGGAGGTGTGACGGTGTGACCTTTTGTGTGATCATTGCCCCCTTAATGTGCAAATTGTCTGCACTAACGTCACCTGACACAAAGCATCATGACACAGTCCGCTGCTACTAACTTGTGTGTATTGTTTGCACACTTTGCACATATAGCTGCTCTCAGAGGTCTTCTGGTGTACTGCGACGGTTAAAGCGGCAAAGCGGAGAGCAGATGTTTGTGTTTGGCACACTTTGCCCTGCTAAATCACTTGTGTTTGAGATAATTACAAACTGTTTAAGCTAGCACAGGAGCAGTTGCTGTCCTGTTGCCGTGCCACTTCAGAGGTGGTATGCAGGTGGTGGGAATCAGTGAACCATCTCTATGGCTCCAGGGCACGAGTACATCAACAGCTAGGCTTTCTCGTTATCACTCTGCTTGCCCGTGTACCGACAGGAAGCCCAGCAGTGGAAGAGCAAAACAACACCACTTACTTCACTGCTGCTCAGTATCAGACGCAAACCCACGACACTGCAGGGAAATGTAGCAGGTGCAAGTTAAATCTAGAGGTTCAGATGCAACTTGAAAAGCACAGCCGTAGTTTTCATCGTGTCCTGTTATGTTTGACGTGCACAGGTCTCTTGTTTTTGCTGACACTTATTGATTTTAAAGTCCCAGCTTGCTGCATTGATTTATACCAGGTGTACTGCGGTGTACTCCAGGTAGTGTGAGCACAATGCAGCAAGACAGTTTGGAGTGATCACAGGACAGCCGCGTCTGAGGCTAATTTTGGTTTGAAATTTCGACTGGCACAGTCTATTATTTTTATACTCCTCGGGGTTCTGTACAGTATTTCTTGTCATGCTTTTGTCACTCACTATTGATATTTTCCTGTGTCTCTTTTGGTCTTTGCAGGTCGAGAAAATCATTTACTACAATGCTAAAGATGGCGTAAGTACAGCTTGAGCAATTTGATGCCAATTCACCAATAAAACCTGCCCTTCAACATTCACCTTAGATTTTTGTTTAACATTTATGCAGTGAAATCTCTGTTCTTACAGATTTGTGTGCACTGGAGGAGTTATTGTTGTGCTTATACTTTTTGACTCATGTTTATAAGGAAAGGGGCTTTTTGGACCAGTGCATGTTTAGGGCCCACTCAATGCCTCTCCTGGCCTTAGACATAATTCGTCTGCTCTGATAAACAGGTTTCGGCATCTAATTCCTCCCCACAGTCCCAGTGGGGAAGAACCATACACCCACAGCACACTAATGTCACACTCTATTTGACTGACAGGCTCTCTCCCCTTTCTGTCTATCTCTGTCTAGATACCGGCATTTATCTTTCACTGCATAATATTTAGCTTACTTTGTCAGTTGCAACCGAATACTACATGTGCTGTACAGCAAATTTACAAACAGTGTGATTTTAAAACATCAAATTCTGTTGTTCTTTATTTTTGTGTGTAGCTTAATGGGACTGACGCAGATGAGGCAAATAGAGAGGAGCGAGACGAGAGAGAGGAAAAACGGATCCAGTATATTCCAGGAGATTTCGAATTTGACCCGGACTTCAAACGTCAGGTCTCCTACAACACTACTGCCGTCCACATCCCTACTGACATATATGAAGGGTGTAAGTTAAAGACACACACTGGTCTGTGATCTACAGTACTCAAGATGTGACCTTAGCCTTCCGGCATTTCATGCACTATGTAGACACCAAGGCTAAACCATTCTAGTCTATATATAACCCAAATGCCAACTTCCCGGTGGTCAGCAGTCTGTAGCTCCCTCTTTACCCTGATCACCAGCTGCTCCCTTCCCTCACATCCATGGATGGCCCCACTGACCTCTCTCATTGCCTCAGATGATTGGTCTTTTGGGGGATGCTTTGTATCTGTCTGTAGTTGCTCACAGCTACTACCATGTTTTTCACACTGGTGCTTGTAAATGGCATCTTTCAGTATCTTTATTACACCGTGTTCTTTGTTTAATATGTCACATCATCGAATTGTTACTTTTAATTGTTTCATTACTTCCGCCAAGGAAGATTAGTCTTTGGTAGCATTTGCATTTATGCTTGCATGTGTGTTTGTGTGTTATTCTGTCTGTAAACACCATAGCTTGAAAAGTTTTGAATGTAGTCTGATAAAGCTTTGTAGGGGTGAAGAATAGGGTCATGTTCACGATCCATTAAAATTTGGTTTACATCCACCAAGGTCGGCAAGGTCAACGTAATTGTTTGAGTTGAAAATTGACAAAAAAGCCTTATAGCTTCGAAACTATGATTCTTCAAAGTGTGTTGAGTATTGTCAACATATAGACATATGGGCAGAGTGGAGGCAGTGCAACTAGAGGTTGGGTGGGAGCTGATGGGGCCTGCTGGCCTGGCTGTATGGCTCTGCCTTTCCCCTTCCCTTCTCTTTCCCTTGAGCTGCCCCTCTTCACTGTGGTGGACTCTGTGATGTGGGTCTGAGGGTCCTCCCTGCAGGCCAGGTCCCCTGTCCCTGCACCTGGCTCTGTTAGGGTGGGGTGAGTGCCTTTTGTATGGGGGCATTGTACTGGTTGGTGTCCTTCCTGGGCTCATACAGTATAACATCCCAGCTTGTCTAAGTACTTTGCCTGACATTCACACACGTACACTCTTACAGATACATTAGGGGCAACTTGGGGTTCAGCATCTTGCTCAAAGATACTGTGGCATGCAGACTGGGAGAGCCGGGGATCAAACCACCGCCCTTCCAATTTGTAGACATCCTGTTCTACCTCCTGAGTGCGTATGACAGTGGGATTTCACAGGTGGGGAAACATAAAGATCTGGTGCAGCAGCACTGTGAAAATGGCTCACCTCAAATAAGTACCAAACTGATGTGCTCTGTGAGCTCCATTCACTTTGGTTTCTTTGTGGATGAGCTTTCATCAGTGCCACATAACAATTATGACGGCTTTAATTGTTGTTAGTGGTTTTTTTTGGCAAAACCAAGAACCTACTGAAGTAGACAACAATAGCAGCATATTAACTAGAGCCCTAATAGTAGTTAGCGAATATGGCTGCTGTTTTATTGGAATCTGCATTTTTAATGTCCAATAATAAGTATTTGCTGGAGTGGCGGTCAACCTCTGTAGGATGCCTTTTCTGCAATTATTTCTCAGAGTAGCTGCAATTTACATTACAATATCATACTTTTTGTCATAACTGTTTTTTTCTATCTATTCACTCCTTACTTCCTTTTCTACGATGCCAAGCTGACCTAAAGCAAATCCCATACAATTCAATTCAGTTTATTTATATAGTGCTAAATCAGAACAGTTGCCTCAAGGTGCTAAGGTAAAGACCCTACAATAATTAGAGGGAAAACCCAGTAGTCACATGAACCCCTATGAGCAAGCACTTGGCAACAGTGGGAAGGAAAAACTCCCTTTTAACAAGAAGAAACCTCCAGCAGAACAGGCTCAGGGAGGGGCAGTCATCTGCTGGGACCGGTTGGGGGGCGGCTTCACGGATATATAAAGCTGGGTATCATCTGCATAATAATGAAAATTAATCAATGTTTTCTAATAATACTGCCCAAGGGAAGCATGTATAGCTTAAATAAAATTGCTCCTAGCACAGAACCTTTTAATACCTATAGCATGCTCTAATCTCTGTAATAAAATGTTATCGTCAACAGTATCAAAGGCTGCACTGAGGTCCAGCAGGACAAGCACAGCTGGGTCAAGTGATGGTTTTTTAAGTAGTGGTTTAATTACTGCCACCTTGAAGGCCTATGGTACATAGCCAACTAGTAAAGAGAAATTGATCATATTTACAACTGAATAGTCAATAAATGGAAGGACTTCTTTGGGCAGTCTAGTAGGAATAGGATCTAATAAACACATTGATGGTTTGGAGGAAGTGACTATTGACGTTAATTCAGAAACACCATTTGGAGCGAGAGAGTCTAAACAAATACCAGCAGTGCTGAAAGAAGCCAAACATGAAGATAAGTCTTTGAGATGGTTATGAATAATTTGTAATACAGGGCTGTAACTTTATAGGCATAATTATAAATTCCTCTTCCAGCAAACAGAATGATCGGGTCACTAATCAAACTACATTTGGCTGGCTGTAATTAAATGTAGTAAAATAAAGAATGTTATTACTGAATAAGTTTAATCTTAAACTCTTTCAGAGGCACATAATTGAAGTTTGATCTATTGAGCCCTTACAAAATAGGCATACTGTGAAATTAATGTCAGCACCTAGGTAATCACTTTTGTTTTCCTGTTCAAAGAATAGTATGTTTACTTCATCCTATCAGAAAGACTAGCGTATAGAGGCACGTGTGCATTTAATTCTTCTCATGCAATATCTGAAAGGCAGTTTCTGAGATGCAAAAGTGTGTGTTGATATTTGCTTACCCACATTCATACAGTATGTCTCTTTTGAAATTGATTGCAAGCAAACAATAAAAGCGTTACGACAGTACAAGCTAGATTTCTGTGACTACAATGGCAGGAAACTGGTACCCACAAATATGTGGATATAAGCATGCCTGCACATGTATACAGAGAAACTTGACAGACAACATGAAGGGAAGCTGTTGATTTGATAAGATAATAATAAATAAAAGGTCACAATTGTCTCACCATTATAATCTGAATGAACTCTAGATAAAGAAAAATTCATTCCAAGCTTTAGAGAAGCTTTTTATAGCAACACTTCATCATTGGCTTCTAACTCTGCTTAACATGGCACTTTATAGCTAACTTGTCACAACTACATTACGTACTGCATTTAACTACACACACATGTAAGCACCAAAGCATTTTTAAAAAATGTCTTATCCAGGCAATAAAACGTGATGTAATAGCTTCCTTGGTATTGATTGAGCATTCAATATCAATTTAAGTAATGATCTTCACAATGGACCTGCTGCTAAATGTGGTGAACTTAGTCATGTGACTTTAATAACCTTATACGGCAAGTCACTCCACATATTGGACTATAAATGTGCATAGCGACGGGCGTCGAGGCATCTGACTGTGCAGACATTTTTGTCATAGCCAAATGGCCAAATGCACTCAGTTATTTTTACAAGCAGCAGCTATAATGATGAAAGGACAGAGGAGGGTAGGGGGTCTGCGTGGTAGGAGATGATTGTTCTTAGTGTGATTCATTTGGCTGTTTTTTGCTTTTTTATTATAGTGCTTATGACTGACTTCCTTCCTTCCTTCTTTCCTTATTTCTTTCATTCCTTCCTTCCTTCCTTCCAAATCAAAGCTTTTTAAAACCAGGCATCATGAGTGTGGAACATATCTGTCAAATCAAAGGGCTTTGCATGCTTATACAATGGCTACTTGTCAGTCACAAGTCATTAGCCATTCAGCATACCTCAGTTTATCCTTCTTTCTGATTCTAGTGGGACCACAAAATACAAAATGGCCTTTTTTGTTAAGGTCAGTACGACCTAAACTTACTGTAGCTCTTCTTCCATTGGCCCTTGCGCCTTTTGAAATGTGGGCACCGAGGCAAAATTGGCTCCACACCAGGACTGTCACTAACACCAGCACAAAGTTCAAATGTTAAAGATGCATGCAATTAATTTTTTTAATTAGAATGCTGATCTAGTAGACTACATTACCCATAGTATTTACAGTCATGTTTTCTGCAGTTTGTAGCACAATCGAGTTAAAAAGTCGTTTTGGAGGGTGGGGTCTGGTTGGAGACCTGGTTAGCACAGAAAGATGTGCCAGTGCTCTTGCTCTCTCTCCAAGGACAGGCTGCCACATTGCTGCCTCCCCTTCTGGCTGACAGTGTTACCATGGCGATATCTGTGTGTGTGTTTGGGTGTGTGTCTGTGTATGTGTCTATAGGAGGGGAGACACACACACACACACACACTTAGACACGCCCTGATGTTCTATCTTCTTGTATGGAGGAAGAACTGGTAACTTGATTAGGGGACTTTGTCTAGACGAGGCTGGCGTCCTTGTGGCTTTTACTGATGCTGAAGGAGCGATGCATCATCCAGCCCTTTAACTGTGGCAGACTTTCTTCCCATCACTTTCTCTTTGTTTCCTTTTCCCTGTCTCTTTACTTTATATTTTAGTTCCCTTTTCATGCTTTCTTCTGTACCTGTTAACTGTGGGGGTTTTTTTTCCCATGTCTTCATCAGTACTTTGCACTTATTCGATTCACCCCACCCTCCATCACTCTATTCTCTCTTCCCCATCCCTCGCTCTATTATATTAGGCATATTAATAGTGTGCTGTGAGGAGACAAATGTGCTACTGTCTTTTTCTCCTCTGCATTAGTCTTTCTGATTGGAATCCATTCCACCCACTGCTCCAGTGTGGGTGGTCAGACTGGGATTCATTATCATGTTGATGTGTGTGCGCGTGCTTACCAGAAATGAATCAGTTTGCACATTTGTGCGTGTGTGTCTGTTTTGTGGAGAAAGAGAGGTGTGAGGGTTGTGTGTGCATGTGTGTCACATCATATGCACCTACTCTACTGTACATGGATCGTGTGTATGCATGTCTTCTCTCTCATTAAGCAGACTGGCGTGAATGCGATGAGAAGAGATGAGAAGAGAGCGCTGCGGCCTTGGCAGGAGATCCGAGGCTTGTCTGATGCCCGTTTGCATCAACGCTGTGTGGCACCTGTCAGCCTCAGACACACAAACTCTTTGACATGCTGAGATACTGTGACACTATGTGTGTGTGTGTTTGTGTTATAGTTACAGCTCCTTTGGCAAAGCTCACAGCACATGAACTCATTTTCTTTTCCTTTTTGCACTCTTGTGCCACTTGATGCACGTCCTAATTCATTTATGGTGCTGGCAGCCAAACTGAGGTATCTTCATCCACATCTCCATCTCTCTCTCTCTGTCCATATCCTTCGTCTTCCTCCTCATCCACAGTCATTACATGAGTGCATCTTTAAACCGTGTCCTTGCGACAAGTTGGATGCTTTCCCGCGATTTTTTTAATCTGCTGATTGTAACGCACATTTGGATTCTCCTCCATGTGAGTAGGTTAACAGGGAAAAGTTTATTTTTAATCCCATTTTACTTTTCCAGAAAACTTGCACAAAAGCAAAGAGAAGGTCATTCATTTATGCAGGTGTTTTTTATTTTATTTTATGACCTTAAGACGTTTTTCATGTTACTGAAGTAAAATCTACATGTCCCAGGTTACATATTTAATATAAAAGACTTCAGAAGAATCATTTTCTATTTTGTCTCATTTCTTTGGCCACCTCATTAGTTTATAATGGCAGGAACAACATGATAGATAGACAGTTCTATGATTTAAGCATCATAGCTAAATTGATTAGAATGGATTAAGTTTATTATAGTCACATACAGTAGTTGCTAGGCTAAGCTTATTTATGGCTAAAGCAAAAAAAAACAAGAGCCGGAAGTGAGTAAAAGTGGCTTGTTTGGTGAAAACCAACCGCAGCATATCAGCACAAACACCTCATACCAACTGTAAAGCACAGTGGTAGAGTGGTGATGATTTGGGCTTGTTTTGCAGCTGCATAGTGTGGGTACCTTGCATTCATTGAATCCACTATATATACCAAACAGTCAAATATTGAGGCCAGCTGTCTATCCTTGGCTGAAACTGGGTTGTTCAATAAATCAATGATCCCAAACACAACAGACAAAAATGTGATTAAAATGCTGTGGTGGGATCTTAAGAGAGATGTGTGAAGATGAATGACCGCAAACATCAAAGAAGTGAAGTAGGGCAGGACAAAAGTCCTCCACAATGACATGAAACTGATAGTCATACAGAAAATGAGTATTTCAAGTTATTGGTGCTAGTGTTATTTCTTTTTACAAACTACATCAAGTCCAATTAAAACTTCTCATGTGACTGTACGGATGCTAAATCAAACTCAGCCTTACAGCTTTGTAGGCAGTAAGAGTACCTAAAACTAAATCAGCAGACTAATGGCAGAGTGCAAACTAAATCAGATTATGGTTTACAAGCATTTGTCTTAGTAGACTTCTAAATGACAAGAGGCACAGGAGGGGAAAACTGCTCACATTAGATCACAGTCCACGCTGCTTGACATTCGTGCTCCAGGTAATTGAGTCAGCAACAGGATGGGTCCACTGATTGGTGGGCTGCTCATGGTACATCTCTAATCACTGTCGAATGCAGTCAGATAAGAGAGCTGTCAGGGTCAGCTGGGGAGAAGCAGAGTGATCTACCGTGTGTGTTTAAAATGAACTGTACATAGTTGCGCTTTTGCATTTCTTTAGTAGTTAAATAAATTGGAGGAAAGGATTGTTGTATACCCAGCTGAATTTGTAAGTTTACTCAATTCCAAACAAATGAGCTCATTCTCATTTTTATGGTAGTTTCATTTATATGGCGAGAGATGGAATATCAACCAAAAATCCAGAAAAAACAATTTCGATTAAAGTTATAAATAGATTTTCATGTTATTCAGTGGAAAACGCAAGTATTTGATAAGTATTTAGACCTGCACAAGGCTGGAATGGACTACAAGAACATCAGCAAGAAACTTGATGACAACTGTTGGTGCAATTACTTGGAGCTCCATGCAAGATCTTTATGGAGCAGCGATGATTATGTGAAAGGTAGTGGATTATATAAATAGATATCCCTAATGTGTGATTGGCTGCAAAAGGGATGTGTCTGTGCTTATGTCACAATCCGTTGCGAGTGGCAGAGCATCAGTGAGTAGAGGGCCC
Source organism: Apistogramma diplotaenia (assembly GCA_015052665.1). Classification (NCBI taxonomy): domain Eukaryota; kingdom Metazoa; phylum Chordata; class Actinopteri; order Cichliformes; family Cichlidae; genus Apistogramma; species Apistogramma diplotaenia. Next base: position 34,717 of record VOQJ01029215.1, read on the forward strand.
CCTTCCGATATGATGATTGTAGGTTCTCACCACATCAGTCCACACCATGCAATTACTTTCAAATGCATAGGCAGTTTGAGCCACCAGCTAACTGATGACAGGGGACACGGCAGGGCATCACTTGGCACGGTACCGTGCAGCTTTCTCCTCCCTACTGAAGCCAACATCCTCATCAGTCACTGCCAGAATCCTGTTTCATTTGTTTTTGGAAACATCTACACAGCACACAGTGAATATTTTATATCTCATTATCCATATTCAGTTCACATAACTTCATCGGACCATGAATCATTCATGTTTTTATCTCCCATGTCTTGACTTGTTAACCATGTTGAATCTGAACCGTGTGATTTATGAGGCTGCCATGGTCGTCGTCAAGGCATTCTTCCTGAATTAATTATCATCTGATTGGTCAGTTATTAATTATCTAGAACAAGGACTGACATCATTGTTTTTTTTTCAGTGTAGGAAAAGTCCAGTTTGATATAGAGGGCATATAAATGGAAGTAGCTGCAGTACTTTGATGTCACCAACTGGTTTCTGGTCTGCTTTTTTTGCTGTTACTCCTCATCTGTTTCTCTCGTCATAGTGACCTCAAACCTGTACTTGATACATCACCACTTATAATTTGTTCCAGCCTATAGCAGAGATTAAAGGACAATGCCTTGCAGTACCACAGTGTTGCTGCTAAGGGATTATCGGTGGTGCCTGACCTGCCCTTTTGGATTCTGTGCCCTCATGTGTTATACTGCCTACTGTCCATATCCATATTCCTAAATTAGACTCTAATGGGTTTGTCACTTTCATTAGAAATTCATTTAGCCTCACCATATGTTTTGACATTCACACTGATCATGTAATAGGGTGGTCACTGTTTTGACTTCCTGTGGCGGCAGGCAGTGAATTGAATGAAATACCCAAAGTGCTCTTTCCCTGTTATTTCAGTCTACAGTATGAGCAGCGTGGGGGCATAACAATGCTTCTTGTTGGTGGTCTTGTTACCGTGAGACGACTTGTTACTCGTGGCAGAGAAATCAGCAGGAGTAATCCATTAAGGGCCGATCTTCAGGGAGCAGAGAGATCAGGCCTGAACAAATTGTCATCACTTATCACTGAGACACACATTTCACTGCAGTACTACGGGGAGCTGTGTAAGGCCTGGTCCAAACTCTCTTTATCCTGCAAAGAATCTAAGGGCTTGGTTAAAGAGGCTTTTATGAGGAAGGCAGGGAGGGTGCATGAGAACTAAGGGGGTAGGAGTGATCAAGACAGTAAAGATAATATTTTTCTAAGCTTTATTGGGAGACAACTAATATTTACATTGTTGCAGGAGTCCATTTTTATGCACTTGTTGAAGGATAGGACGTATCATGTGAACACCCATGCTGGGCAGGCATCATCCA
>VOQJ01029216.1:20255-33964 GCA_015052665.1 Apistogramma diplotaenia
GTTCTGGCGGTCTGTGTGAGTGGGAAGAGAGCATGTGTGTGTGTGTGTGTGTGTGTGTGTGAGGAATGGCCAATATGAGGAAGAATGGGGGTAGGAGCAGTCTGGAGGGGTTTCACGTGGGAACTGGGAGGACTGTAGGGAGAATCAGTTCGGAGACGATCAGAAAGTGACCTTTATTCCCATGTGGCACACAATGAGATGTATTCTGCAGGTCTCATTTCTCCAAATAATTTGGTTTGTGTGGGGGTGTTTCCTGGGTGGGGCGTGCAGGTGGCAGGAAACACGATGCCCACTTGCTCACTGTGAATTCTCCGGACAATTACTCTCCCTCTTCTCGGGCACATCTGGACACCAGGGAGCTGAGGGGTGTTTAATGTGTGACCTGACTGAGTCAGACTGTTGTTGCTCTCACGTCAGTGTGGGACGTCTGTAAAGGTTCAGGGCTGCAGAGCATTAAAGAGCTGTAGTGCAGTGGTGGGCTTGTGAATAAGGGTGCGGTCGAAGTAGGTTTGCTGGAAGGAAAATCTGAAAGAACTGATGTGGATCTTTAAGCGTGCAGTCACCACACCTCCATCTGTATGTTCACCAACTCTTTCTGACCTTTGAGTCACAGCTTCAGACATCAATAATGCCATTGTTTTGCTGGTTGTTTGAATGGAAAAAGCCTGAGGGAAGACAAAGTGAAGACAGGAAGGAGGCAAGACAAAGGTGGGCAGTTTGAAGGGGTGTGTATGCAGGTAGAGTTAGTCAGGTAGAGCTTATGGAAGCTTATGGAAGGTTATGGAAGGCCGAGCAGACGGCTAAGGTCCCTCGATTAGCAAGTAATACAGATATCATGTGTCATAAGGACACAAAAATTCAGCAACAGTCTTATTAATCTTGTGTAACATTTTTATTTCCTTTTCATCCTTCAGTTGTTTTCTACAGCTGATAAACTGTAATGTTCTTACCAGGCTGCAGAAACAGGCTTTACATTGCTGACTGTATTTATCTCACGAATCCAAAAGAGTTCGTTTTAATTGTCTTTTATTTTTAATATTTTTCTTGTTTTATTCACTGAAAATGAGAAACATAGGAGTGTGAAAGACATCCTGCCTGTGTCTCTTATACATACAGCAGCAAGAGGGAAACTAGTAACGATGTCTCTGATGTGACAGTAGTTAGTCTGATAGTCTTAGTCCTCTGCTTGGTTCCTGGCACACTGACAGTTCTCCTGCAACATGACGAACAGAGGATCCACATGAAGTAGCTGCTTGATGCAGGAGGACTGATGAGGATTGTTTCTAACAAGTAAACATGCAGGAACCCTTGAGCTTTCTGACATTGTTTGTCCAAGTTACATTCTCAGTGTGTCTGAGCCAAGCTGGAAGTCAGAAGCTGCCCACCAAAGTTTCCTTTGGATGGATTTACAGTTTGAAAATTGCAGACTGTTTGTTGTCATTATGCATGAATCACATCATAAGAGTCTGAAACATTAATTTCATCCAAACCAGTGTTCTGAAGTATCAGTTTTATCCATGATCTGGCAGACTAACATATACAGGCTGATGTGCAAAGGCCAAATACATGGTGAAAAACTCATTTCTCAGACATCCTGAGATGTTACTGTGTTTTTGAAATCAATTCTTCATTCATGATGTTCTCAGGATGTTAAAATATGACATCTTTACACAAAAAGAAAGAAAGATTTAAGGTATTTTTATATGATTTGATACAGCGGGGTTCATGGTTCAGTCCACTTGAGATAAGACTGGGCGTTATGCATTTATCTCCATGATGTAAAAGCTTAGACCAACATGATAACTATGCTTCTGCGGGTGTGCAGAGCCGTTAAAGTGAAATATGAATTCAGGCGGTCAGTCTGGGATTTGATTCATTCTGGTAGCATCGTTGATGTAAAAGTAGTCAAGAATTACAGGTGTATTTGTTTGTGTTAAGTTAGCACGCAGCCTCCTGATTTCGTATGTGCTGTTGCTCTCACCTTGATGATGATGATGATGATGATGACAGTGGGTTGTATAAATGGTTGTTGGTGGTAAGAGACAGGAGGAGACCTGTGCTTCCTGATGAGAGATGTGCACGGGGTTATGCTCGGCAGTGTGGCTGCTTCTCTAAATTTCTTGTCCTGATGAAAAACATGGACACACACAGACAGAAGAATTATGTCAGTGGAGTTTCACAAACGTCTCAAAGCAAGAACAGGATTTATAAAACCGTTATAATAAATTGCAGTTCACGACCGTGAGCCGCCTCACACAAAACCAGGAAGCTGAATCTGGCATAAAGTGGTTTATTAATGTTAGTTTTTCAGTATCTGCAGTGAAAAATGTCCAACCCAGTTTGTTCTCAGAGCAGAGCAGACGGGGGGATCAGAGCAACACCCCTGTGCAGGTGCAGCACAAACACACAGTACGTGCACACAGATATGGCACTATATCCCAGTTTGTTCTTGCTTTGTGGAGAAATGCTGGACTTTAGACTTATTGATCACTCAGTGTCATTTGTACTTTTCAGCCTGTGCCAGGAACTGTGCTGTATGTCTGCTGTCACTGGGGCAGGAGTTTTAGACTTTGTCACCAAAGCCTTCTCATCAGCAAAGTGTGTTTGTGTGTGTGTTATATAACATTAAAATGCTGCTATATATATGCATCAGATTGCTGTCTGTAAACTTGTGTACGTCTGTGTGCCTGCAGGAAGCAGAGGCATCTCTCTGACCTGTGTGCTGACCCCCTGCCGGGTCATCGGAGTGTGTGTAACGCTGATGACCTTGGGAGCCATCGGAGCGGCCGTCTGGGCCGTAGGTCAGACTGCATTGCTCCCACAGATACACGTGTTCTGGTCAAAAAAATGTTGATGAACATAATCTATCACTGCTGATATTTCAAGCTGTCTATATGTGCATGCTTCTCTGCATGTGACGATGCAAAAGGCTTTCAGATGAACCTGATGTGCTGTTTTTATTGCACTCTCTAGTTACATACTGCACAATGGAGGAAGACACAGAACAGTATGATGGTGAGTCTACTGATGGCTTCAAACGTATGTGTTTCTAATATAAAACATTTGAAATATTAATACCATAAAATGAAAGGGATTCCTGAAGTTCAGCTACATGACAGGAGTGTGTGCTGTTGGGCCGGTCGTTTTAAAAGTAGCCCTTATAATTCCCCGCAGTTCAGGTAAACTCACCTGACCAGCACCTCAGAGTCTTCGACTCCGCTCAGAGGAGGTGGCGTCAGGTGTGCTCCTCCCCAGCTGATGAGCTGCTAGCTAGCATCAGCTGCGAAGAAGTGGGATTCGTCAGGTGCGACGATTTCGCAGTTACGTTGCAAAGTAGCCACGTGACGCGGCGTCACGCTGAGGACTAACGTGTGTGCGCTTGCTTCAGTGTGGTGAACTACTCGGTCACAGCCGTGTCGGAGGCCAGCGGCGACGGCGGGGACTTCTTCTGCGTCAGGCAGGAAGAGCTCAGCTATGGCAAGAAAATCAAAGACTCGCTGTATCCATGGTAACACATACACCTGAGTGGCTGTCTCACATCAGTCTGCCCTTCTACTACACTGTCCTCTCTGTTGCGCTTCCTTCTCTCCTTTCACTTGTCCTCTCCGTTAACATAGAGGATGTGTTTTTGTGTCAGGCTGCTGCTAACTGTCCGTCTTTGTTTCAGTGACTGTGAAAACAGGGAAGTTCTCAGGCTGTTGTGCCAAGGTGAGATCACAGGTCTTCACCCGTTCTGTCTGACGCACTTTGTACACCGATACCCAACACTCACACTGGTTTCACTGGTTTGTAAAGCTCCCATAAACTGTCTTTTTTACTCATCTCACATTTATTTATTAAGCTTTTCACTGCTCTCTCTACGTTGTTTTATGCTGGTATCCTTATTGATATCTTGTGTTTCATCTGGAGGTTAAAAAAGATTTGAATTTTTTTTCTTCCTTTCTGCCGCTCTCTTACACCACGTACGTCTCGGCAGACTGCGGCAGACGCAGCTTTGCAGCAGACCGTATAGTGGGTGGTGTGGATGCGAGGCAGGGCAGCTGGCCTTGGCAGGTCAGTTTGCAGTATGATGGAGTTCATCAGTGTGGAGGATCCATCGTCTCAGACCGGTGGATTGTTTCTGCAGCTCACTGCTTCCCAGAGTAAGTGGCACACATGGATTTTACACAGAAACAGCAGCTAGATGGATTATTGCAGCTTTTCATAAGTTTCAAGTCATACCTGAAGTCATCGGCTTCTTCAGTGGGCCTCCCAGGTGTGCACAGGCCCCTGGGCATTTTTATGTGTGTGTCAAAGATGGAAAAAATGTGTTGAACGCATCACAGCATGTCCCATTTTTCTTTTCTCATGCAAGGCGGTATCGCTACGTTAACCGCTGGCGTGTGCTGTTGGGCTCCATCTACAATAAGCCAGTCAATGCCAATGTGGCGGAGGTGAAGACCATCGTTTACCACAGCAGCTACCTGCCCTTTGTAGACGCCAACATTGACGACAACAGCAGGGACATCGCTGTTCTGGCCCTCGCCCAACCTCTCAACTTCAGTGGTAGGAAACACTGGCACATCATCAAGGTTTCAGATACTTCATACTTAAATAACTCTGACAAAGACAGCAGAGAACAGATGAAAGGCACTAGACACTGTTTTCGCTCTGTTATCGTTTTGTAGAGGTTTTGTTTCAGTTGGTCACGTCTGACATCTAGTGTTTGACATTTAACACTACAGAAACGGCAGCGTTTACTGAGGGAATATTAAATGCACTATATGGCCAGAAGTATTCATTCACCCATCCAGATCATTGAATTCAGGTGTTCCAATCACTTTCACGGCCACAGGTGTATAAACCATACACCTAGGCGAGAGAACGAGTGGCTCTCAGGAGCTCAGTGAAGTCCAGCTTGTTACCAAACTTCATGTGGCCTTCAGAATAGCTCAAGAACAGTGTGTAGAGAGCTTCGTGGATGGGTTTCCACAGCTGAGTAGCTGCATCCAAGTCTTACATCACCAGATCAGTGGAGATGTGTCCTCTGGAGAGATGAATCTGGCAATCTGATGGACGAGTCTGGGTTTGGTGGTCGCCAGGGGAACGGTACTGTCTGACTGCATTGTGTTTGGTGGAGGGGGGGTTGCTTTGAGTGGGTCACTCCTAAGCCTCGTGAAAAGCCTGTTCAGAAGAGTTGAAGCTGTTATAGCTGCAAAGGGAGGGCCGACATCATGTTAAACCCTGTGGATTAAGATGTTTGCGTGAAGGCAGACCAGCGAATGCTTTTGGCAATACAGTGCGTGGCTGAGTGTGCTGCTCCTGGAGAACCTGCAGCGGTCAGGATTTGCATTTATTTTCTCTCTAATTAGTTTTTGGTGATGCGGACGAAGACATATCTCAGAAGAAAGGGCTGAGAGAAATGTTCAAACAGTCCACGTTTCATGAAGGTTACAAAAAAAAATCCATTGGGAACACTGTGGGTGAGGTCAGCAAGCAAGCATGAGAGAATGGGAAACAGCTGTGGGTGGGGGTTTGGGTAATCATGTGAGTGGGAAGGCAGAAAAGAGTGGGCCCTCTGCAGGGAATGACATGCATTAATGAATTCAGACAGTCAACTGTTGTTTTCAGAAACGCACGCATTTGTGGTGATAATAAATGTTTGTTGGTGGTCCTCGTGTGTTTGTGTTTGTGTGCAGAATACATCCAGCCCATTTGTCTGCCTGCATATGGTCAGAGGCTGATAGATGGACAGATGGGGACAGTGACGGGCTGGGGAAATGTGGGGTACTACGGTGAGTCTACACTTCATTACAGCTGTACTGCACTCCTCTGCACGGTTATGGATAAAACTCATTTCCCATTCAGCAGTTGTTTTTTTTAACATTTAAACAGGTAAAGGTGTCAGCTGCATAACTAAGTTGTGACAACTGCAGATAACAGCTATTCATACCTTAGTTATAATCAGGTAGACCCACAGGTGGTGGTTTTTAATACGGTTCTTGATCATTCTCACTTATAGGCCATCTAGCAGATGTTCTCCAGGAAGCCAACGTCCCCATCATTAGTGATGCCGTCTGCAATGCTCCTGATTACTACGACAACCAGATCACCACTAGCATGTTCTGTGCTGGCTATGAGAAAGGAGGCACTGATGCCTGTCAGGTCAGGTTGTGCACCTGCAACATTTCTGTCTTTGTTGAATCTGACACGTCCTTCCTGATCTGATGCTACTGCACTCTAACACATTAGATTTCCTGTTATACTGACCCAGAATGGCTACATAAACTGTGAGTGCATGTCTGTTGTTTCAGGGAGACAGTGGTGGTCCCTTTGTGGCAGAGGACTGCTTGTCTAAGACCATTCGATATCGTCTGCTGGGCGTGGTGAGCTGGGGCACTGGCTGTGCCATGCCTAAGAAGCCTGGTGTCTACACGAGAGTGTCCCGATTTCTGCCCTGGATCTCTACAGCCATGAGGGTAAGAGCCTGGATGCTTAGTGTTTGATCTCACACACACACACACACACAGCAGGAAAAACTGGCTTTGCAGCCACACTCACTCCAGCAAACCTCCTTAAATCCCAGAACTTGAGCTGTTAGCAGCATGTGACATCACCTGTGTCACACATTAGAGTCAATTACTTGCAGAGGATGAGGCAGGAGTTGTGAACATGTCTAATGAGGCTGGCTATCAGCCAGAATAGGAGTGACCAGACTGGCTCACTCTGACGTGGGAAGCTGTTAAAAAAACCAAAACCAAGTGATTCATCGTCACCCTGCTCCAGTCACACAGGCTTATGTAAATACCTCCCTATTCATAAGTCTATGGCAAAAATATGATTCAGAGAAGGTCCACACTTTCCTGACTTTTCCTTTGCTTCTAGCATTTTAACAATGTTCCAAGAACTACAGGCAGAGGCTTATAAAAGGCTTATAAAAGTGCAGTTAGACTTACATTCACCTTTTCCTGTGGGGAATACTACAGTAGGCAACATGATTATTAATCCGCTGGGAAAAAGTGTTTTAAACAATATTTGCAGTAGCAATGATGATAATAAAATAAGTGCAAATGCACAAACAACTGTAACGACTGGATCAATTCGTAGTAATAAAGTATATTTTTATAGCACCATCAAAAAACAAAAGACAAAGAGCCACAGTCAGGTTTGAGTAACCAGGCAAATCTAAAACTTAAAGACAACAGATCACTAAAACCATGATGGATGAGTCTGGGTTTGGTGGTTGCCAGGGGAACGGTACTCGTCTGACTGCCTTGTGCAGAGTGTAAAGTTTGGTGGAGGGGGGGATTATGGTGTGGGGGTGTTTCAGGACTTTAGTTCCAGTGAAAGGAACTCGTAATGCTTCAGCACACCGAGACATTTTGGACAATTTCACGCTCCAGCTTTGTGGGGACAGTTTGGGGACGGCTCCTTCCTGCTCCAACATGACTGCACACCAGAGCACAGAGCAGCTCCATGAAGACGTGGAAGAACTTGACTGGCCTGCACAGAGTCCTGACCTCAACCCCACAGAACACCTTTGGGATGAGTCAGAGTGGAGACTGCGAGCCAGACCTTCTCGTCCATCATCAGTGTCTGACCTCACAAATGTGCTTCTGGAAGAACGACCAAAACTTCCCATAAACACTCGCAAACCTCTTGGAAATCCTTCCCAGAAGAGTTGAAGCTGTTATAGCTGCAAAGGGGCCGACATCATATTAAACCCTATGGATTAAAAACGGGACGTCACTCAAGTTCATACGTGCGTGAAGGCAGATGTGCAAATGCTTTTGGCAATACAGTGCATGTTGGAGGCTTTATGATGTCCTGAGAGAAAAACTGGGACGTCAGAATTTTCCTTTTGAGTCTTTGAGCGCGGTCCGCTCGTGGCAGAGACGCTCAGGACCAGGCCAACACAGCGCTGCTGTTCCACAATGACTGAAGGTTAACTCACGGAGTACAACTCTAAATTGGCACTCAGTGATCACATTTTTATAACCTCTGATTTGCCTGGAAAAAGCAATATTTCACGAGTCGATAATTGCCTGATCTCTCACAGACTTTAACTTTATGCAGTCTGAGCCCACTATAAGACACAAAGCATAAAATATGCAATATAAAATATACTGTACAGCATAATGGAATTAAAAAATAAAACTCATTAACGCCCCTACCTGGGGCATCAGAATGTACTTTTGCTGCTTCAGAGTTTTATTTATCTGGTCGCATTCTGTCCGAATGTGGTCCATTATGCAGACGTGCAGTCAGAATCGGCTGCCGGCCCTGCCCGGAGCACGGCATGCAGGTCGCCGAGCTCGTGGCTGTGGCAGCGTGGAGGTAACGTTTGGTCAGATGCATGAATGTCTTTAGGTTACGGTCACACAGAAAATCTCGTTATCCACGCTGTGATGTTCCGGACTTTCAGCCAGAGCTTCGTCCAGAGGAGACATGTCCGCGTCGTTAGGCGAGCTCACGCTGTCAAAACAAGAAATGTAAATGCATGAGCACACACACACACACACACACACACACACACAGCGGGTATTCATTTCAACTGAAGAATGTGTGTGTGTGTGTGGCAGTTTTATGTTTAAACTTACGATTCTTCAGTTTTGCAGCTGCTGCAGTTTTCCTCGAGGTTCTGATGATTTGTAGCTTTCTAGAAAGCATAAATAGGACACAAAAATGACTCCTTTGAACAAACTTGTTCTAATCTAATGCTCAGTTCTTTTCTAAGAGACATTTAAAATAACCCCATGAACAAACCTGAGGGATAAGATGGGCTTTGAAATGCCTTTTCGCTGCGTCTGGGTCGTACGCGTTTGGAAGGTTTCTGTCTGAATCCGGTCCGATGTGGAGGCGTCTGTGATGTGTGGCCGTGTATTTTGGATTGGCTTCCAGTCGAGCCTGGAGAGTCGCACACAGGTCAGTGAGTTCTTTGCTTCGGAAGGAAGGAGGCCGCACTATCCACCCAGCCACCCCCTCCACGGTGCCATCCTCCTCATCGGACATCATATCGATTGTGACGCCCCTCCAGAAGTCCACTTCATCTGCACCGAGAACACCCTGTCTGGCTTCCAGCAGCTGTAACCACAGTCAGTGCACACCATCAGTGACGTGCAATGTGCCGTGGTGCTTTCTGCACTAATGTAACTGAAAGAGTTCAGCGGTCATGCCAATGCTTTTACATCAAATCACTTACTCTTTTCCTCCTCTGGCGACTGCGGGCTGCAGTCTTCATGGCTTCAGCCTGGGCTGCAAGGTCCGGCTGGCTGTAGCGGAAATTCCTGCGTATGGTCTCGTAGTATGTTTTACAGGCAGCTGGAAAACAGTGAAATGAGCGTGCCGGGAAAAAAAATCGAAGTGGAAAGAGACGAGGCAAAAGTCAAACTGTACTCACACAGAATGGCGTCTCTTGCCACATTGTGCAAATCCGGACTTTCAGCCAGAGCTTGGACCAAATGAGACGTGACCGCCTCATTGTGAGGCGAGCTCAGTCTGCGAAATCCAGATGTTTACACATGAGAGATCATGCAGTGGCTTTTATTTTATGCTTTCCAGCAGAAACCGTGCAGCCTTTTTTAAATCAAACCATACCCTTCTTCAGGTTTGTAGCGCTTGCGATTTCCCTTGTTGTTATGAAAACGACGCACCGCTTCCTACAAAATAAAACACCATTATTGACTTTGCGAAGAAACTCGATGCACTTCTGCGCCACCGACCGCAGCCCAACAGCTGTTTACAGCCAGTCGGATGTGATAGTTATTTATAGCTTAGCAGTTAGCAGGGGCTCGTTAGTGTCCCTCTGCCTCCTTAATGCAAACGCCGCATACGTACCGCAATTTTGGGATTTTGCGCCCGTCTTTTCCTCTTCTCTACCATACAGGGGCGGGAGTTTACTACTACTTCTAACGCGGTCATCCTCTGGTCCATAGACTGCAGTTTTGTGTTCACCGCAGTTAGTTGCTCGTTCACGTCGGCTGCAAACTGAGCCAGCTGGCGAGACAGCCCCCTCATAGCGGTCAGCAGCTTGTGGTCGGTGTCGCCGCTGTCCGGGGGAGGCAGCCCCGGTCCGTGCGCAGGAGTTCCCGGGGCGCTGGAAGCGAAACGACGTCCGGGCATCGCACGGAGAATCCCAGCCGCGGAAACAACGGTCCTGACAACTTCTCACTAGACGAAGACTGTCATGCTCATGTGCTTATGAGATGCTCGTTGTGGGGGTCCCTCCAATCACGTGCAAGATCCCCGTCACATGAAGGTCTCCGTCCAATCACATGTGAGGTTAAGGTCACAGGTCCTCTGGGCCAGTCCTGCCACCCCCGCCCCTCCCAGTGTCTCATTTGCATTTATATAGCTCACAGGATTTTAATCTGCATCTGCAGGCCTCCGCTGTTACCTGGGAAATGAAGTGCCGGACTTCTCTCAAATGCAAAATCGTCAGAAATTAAAGCTCAGCATAAATTCCCAGCAGTTCCTGGCTTCATGAGCTGCCTCCGGAATCCAGCAAGCACTTCTCAGCTTCCGCTGCAATTCACAGTTTGTTAATTTCATTAGGTACACCGGTTCAGCTGCTCATGAATGCAAATATCTAATCAAACAATCCAGCAGCATTTAAATAGGTCATAATGAAAACTGAGCATCAGAATTAGGAAGAAAGGTGATTTAAGCGACTTTGAACTTGGCATGGCTGTTGGTGCCAGACAGGCTGATCTACTGGGATGTTCCTCACATAGCCATGTCTCTGAAAGAGAAAGTATCAGAGGCCAGAGGAGAACAGCTGGTAGGAAGGCACCAGTAACACAAGTAACACTCATTACAACAAAGGTAGAAAAGCATCTCTGAGTGCACAGCACATCAAAGCTTGAAGCAGATGAGCTGCAGTATCAGAAGCCCACACTGGGTGCCACTGTCAGCTGGTAATGAGCAGTGAGGCTTCTCGGGCTCAGTGAAGCTGGAATATTAGAGATTGGAAAAACGTTGCTTGCTCCGATGAGTCTATATGAGATATAAACAACACGGAAGCACGGATCCATCCTGCCTTGGATTCAGGCTGCTGCTGTTGGTGGGGGCTTCTTAGTACCAACTGGGGGGCCTTTAAACACCACAGACTACTGGAGTATTTTTCCTGCTATACTGTATATTCACATGCATCCAGACTTGATCTGGCAGGTATAGATTTCCTAAGGTGCCATCATCAAACAGACACATTGATCAAATAATGTTACATGTTTGAAGATGAATAAAAATGGTTAATTTCTTCTCGTTACAACATGTAATTTTTTTGATCTTCCCTCAGAACTATCACAATTCACCAGGTGTTCATAAAATGGCACGGACATGAGATTCCTGCAGTTCTCCTTTTCCCGCCCTGGGATGACGGTATGGACAGTCCCCACAAGTGATGCTGTGACGACACAGGTGCTGCGGCAGGTTGACACGAGGCCGCGATGTTCCCCTCTCGTCATCTCTTCAGATTTCTCACTGAAAGAGGATTTTCTCTGAGCCTTTACAGCACCAGTCATTCATACTCATGCCGCACATATTATCAACTGTCTCCCAGTGCTCCCAGTACTATAAGCAGACACAGACTGAGCCCTTCAAGAGACACGAGGTTTTAAAGTTTGAATCACTACACTTATCAGAATCGCTACAGTAGTGCTACACTATTTTTCTCACATGGTTTTTCTTTGTATTTCTGTGTAAAAAGTAAAGTTAGAAGCACAACATCACTAAATTACAGTAAGAATAAAATAGCTCAGGCCTGTCTGTCGCATTCGTGATGTCATTTCAGGCCTCAAGTTTCTCTGTAAGTGGAGATTTTTCTTTGTTCACCTCACACGAGTCACTTTCTTCAGTGCTGGTCTTTCTGCAGCCTCACAGTGAGAGCAGAATACATCCTTAATTAGTGATGAATACATAAAGTACCCAATTAGATTAGTGCTAATTAATGTGTGAAGATGTCCTGGAGTTTTCATAAACTTAAAGCTCGTAACAGTTCAAACTGTACATGTGTGATACCGTATCTTTTTATATGCAGTAGCTTGACTTTTGTGTAATAATAAATGAGAAACAATCGCAGAGATTACAGTTCCAATATTTTAATTTTTCTGCTGTATTGTAAATATTAGTCCACGTCTTGTTCATGTAGATGTTTATTTGTGACACATGTGTAAAAGACTCGCTGATCATAAGAGTGCAATACCGACGACAATCATCTTATAAAACATTTACTTTGCAGACTTTTATACTTTTAAATGCTAAAGGTGTCCTATCACATTAAAAGCTTGTAAACACTGCTAGTTTTATTCCTCCTACAGTCAGTGTAACACACGACAAAAGAAAAGCACACACAAGATTAAAAATATTTTTCCATATTTTGCATCAAGAACATCAGGTAATATGGATCTAAATCCTGTGCCTTAATAAAGCTTTGCTGTAAACACTGTTAAATGCATTGAGCTTTGTGCTGAATGCATCTGTAAACGTCAAAGGAACTGATGACCAAGCAGGAAGTGTTGGAGTTCAAGCAAACCTGTTCAGTCAAATGAGACTCATGAACAATCTGCATGGTTTCTACACAGCACCACCTTGTGGAATAAAATAGTTTTACACTTAAAGCATTTTTGACACGCACACTATAAATACTGTAAAATGTAATTGTTGCATTGAGTATTGTATTGAAATAAAGCTTTAATTGGCCACAGGCACTTTGTACCAGCATTCATTCATTCATTTATATACAGAACACTTTTACAGTGTCCAGACAGCAGCCACTGCATCGTGTTCACCTGCTCGCTGCATCCACAGGAAGGATCTCTGGATTCATTTGCCATCTTGAGAACATCAAGACAACACCGCCTTCATCACCAAAAGTCCAGTTTTTTTCCCTCTTAATGGTAAATATTTCCTCTAAGTCTCTGCTAGAATTATCACCTGAATCTGTTCATAACATTTTAAACAATCCTGCTAACGAACAAACAAACTCACAAACCGAACTCGACCTCCGATAAAAACATCCTATTAAATATTACCTGTATCAGCTGCGCTTTTACATCATAAACCAGTGCAACAACACAGTTGTTATAAATAATTATCAGCATTTAAATAGAAAACATCTAGATTCTGACCATTTCAACACTTCTGAACGCAGGTTTGCCTCAAGATCACTGTGCATGTGCTTTGATCTCAGATACACTTCCTGAATCACTGAGCGCTGAACTTGTTAATTATCTTAAGGAGAAGCAGAAGCTCAGCTGGCTTTAAGCACGGTGGCGTAGATCACAGGGTCCTCGTTCCCTCTTGCTTTGGGCCTGAGGAGAAAACAGTGGCATGAACAGTGTGAACAGTTTACATTTATTATTGTTGTTGGATTACTCTGTGCAACTTTCTTCTCCCTCACAAACATGCATCTAAAGAACTGCAGGACCTCCTATCGCCCTTCAGTTTGGTAGACTTACACCGGACAGTCAATCCCGCCTTAAACAATATACCTTCTGCTCAGCCAGACATCAGTCTTTCTCCAGGTCAGATGATCAGATCATAATATTGTTTCAGCTCATTTAATTCACCTACTAAAGCTTCATGCTGCAATTCAATGTTTCACTCCTCAGAAACGAAGAATTCTGCACTTTCTTTCGTTATTCCTTAAAATCTTTCATAGAGATCAATATGGGGTCAGTAACAATGAATGCACACAGTAATCAATTATTACTAATAATAAGCGGTGTAAT
>VOQJ01029248.1:40844-55923 GCA_015052665.1 Apistogramma diplotaenia
GGGGGGGGAGGGGGGGGGGTGGGTTGGACTGTGTTTTAAATCACATCAACAAACAAAAGAAGCTACCTGCATTTGCAGCCTGCTCACCCTGCCAGCACAGGCATAAATTACCAGACAGATGGTATGAAATATTTTTCAACCTGTGCTTTTTCTCTAAACAAATCTCAGCTGTTTGTGCTAAAAAAAAAAACTGTTATTGTTTAAAAATCTTATCCAGTTAGCAGTCAGGTGGTCAGCAGTTCTTATAAGTGGTTCTGTCAGGGCTCAATATAATTATTTGCATAATTTAAATAAAAGTACAGATATTTGTGTACTTAGGGTGTACTTTTGAGATGAAATACATGGTCAAACCGTGTGGGCATAAATTAAAAAAATTTATGGGCGATGACCTGATGTAACACCACTTTTGAGAATTCTTTTCATGAGATTTTGGAGCCAAGCTGCAAGGACGTGCTGCTGCTGCCGCTGCTGCTGCTTAGCGCTGACGCCCGGCTTGTCGTTGACACTCCCGTTTATCCAAAATGTGTTTAATGGTGCTAAGGTCAGGGATTTCCTCAGCACCAGAGTCGGTGCTGACCGAAGGGCCTCACCCTAATCGGTACCACAAAATTGGAACATAATTGCATGCTGTTGCATTAAAAATCAGGAGCTTTGGGGCATAGTCCATGCAATAAAAACCATCCAAAAAAGTGTTCTCAACAAGCGATTCTATCACACCTTCACAGTTTAGCTCCTACTTGCTAAATGCATAAATAATTAAAGTAACAGTAGATTTTGCAATATGGTACAGAGCCACCCACTCTTGTTTTTTTTGTTTTTTTTTAGTTAGTTTTTTTCAGCCCTACACTCTTCATTTGAACAAGCCAATTTAACAAATGCCTTGCTGCTTTATGAAGTGGTGAGCAAGGAGGAGAAAAAAAATTCAGATGAGATAAAGGAAAGGGAGGGAGAGACGGAGCAGGGTCCTGTTGTGAACACTGATTACTCTCTGCCCACTTGAAATTGATGGAGAACGACGCAGCAGGCATGCTCACGCAAGCACGAACCCCTACACACACCCACGCACGCACGCACATGCACGGAAGCATAAATGCACAATGTGTATAAACAACCTTGTGCACGAAGACACTCACAATGAGAACTTCTCCGTGTCTCTGCACTGATTGATGATGACTTCACCGAGACTACATTTCATCCCCAAACTTGTGCAGAATGTGTGTGAAGGTGCATTTTCATGTGCTCTTCAATTCTCTGAATTTTCATATGTAGTTGAGATTTCATGTGCATGACAGTTCCCACTTGTCTTAATTAGGGGACCTTATTGGGACAGATAGGCTGATTAAACAGCGTTCCCCTTTTATCTTATGAGTAATAACACACACATGCATAAAAACAGGTATTAGCAAAGATTTTTGCTTGTGTATGTGTTGGTTACAGCTCTTAGACTACGCATCAAGCTGCCAGCATGTACTGTATGTTTGAGAGTAGCTGAATAAATCTTAGAGTGAAAGGTTATTACTTTGTCATTAATTTTTATGCATTAATCAGGAGACAAAAAACTTTTTATAGCAAAAAAATCAATTGGCTTGATTAAACTTAAATTTAATAAGAAAATTCCCCACAATATGTTAACCATATTGTTAGCTCTGTTATTGCAAAGTAATTCTAAATCTGATAAAATTTCATCTTCACATTAAACTTTGTGTCAATGCAGGGCTTCATAACAGGTAGCAAAACATTAGCAAACCTTAGTCTTGCATCATTGTCTTTAACAGTGTAACTGTAAATTTCTATCACTCGCCCTGGAAATTATACAATAAAAATTGTTGTGGAATTTTGAAAACATATTCACTTAGCATGTTTCCAAAATGAAGCTCTGAGGTACAGAACTATACCGCTTTTCATTTGATTAAAATTTGTGGCTTCAGACGTGAGCAGGCAACCATGTATGCCATGCGGCAGTGCGGGCGGTGCAGGTTCGAGTCCCGGCCTGTCTTACACACTGTCAGTAAAGCCATGAAAGCCCCAAAAATGCTTCCTGTCAGGTGGTCAGCATGGCAGAAAAATACATTATTATTATTTTATTTTCTATTATATTCATTACCCATATAATCTGCTCTATTTTTGTGTATGTATGTGTGTGTGTGTGTGTGTGTGTGTGTGTAGTGGGGGCTACCTTTAAATGTGAAGATAAATAATTAAAAATCTAACAACATTCCTTTGTCAGCCTGTGTTTCGTCTTCCTCTCCTCCCTTCTTCCATTGTTCTCTGTCTCTCTCTCCCTGACTCAGTGTCTCCCTGTATTTTGGCCATCGATCTTTGCCTCCTTCCACCCAGTGCTTCTTTATTTCCTCCTGTTCCCTCTCTTTCATTCCCGTACTGTGAGTGGAATAGCTGGTTTGTGTTTTTGTGGAGGGAAGAGGCACAGAGGATGGATGGGATGATGGTAGACCCAGACATGTAGAGAAGGAGAAATGCTCTTTTGCTCTGGTGTATTTAATCAATTATGTTCTCTCACTCCCTCTGGCAACCCTCCACTTGATATTTTCTCTCTTGCAGATGCACACACACACACACAAACACACACACACACACACACACACAAAACTGCCTAAATGGTCACAAACTCACGTTTGCTTTCTCAGTAGTTAGTTTTGTTTTATTTTTACTGCAGTAATTGTAGCTAAACTCGGAACACGAAAGTCTGTCATATTTTTTACTTTTTTTTTTTTATGCCAGCTGCTCAATTTTCAGAGGCTCAAAATTAATTGAACAATTGACTTACAAGACATTTTATGGCCAGGTGAAGCCTGTTTCCTTGTTATTGCATGACAAATGAATCCGTGATTTTATACTTGAGGCCCAAAGAGAAAAACCAAAATAAACCAGGAAGAGCGATACCAAAAACAGTATGAGGGGCCAAATCTGCTTCATTCTTAAAACAAATGAAGCACTGGACAGATCTGCAACACCAAAAGGCCTGAAACACAACAGAAGACAACCAAAGTACATGCTGACAGAATTATTTGCATGGTTATGAAAAGCCTTCACAAGTTGAGAAGATAGGCGTATTTCCAGTCGAGAAAATGATATAACACTCAGGCCAGATTAGGCTTTGCTAGAAAGCATCTAGAAGACTGCACATGTATTAAAACCCAGACAAACTGCTGCTAGAATGATGGGAAGAAAAGGTATGAGGAAGGAGAGAAACAGCTCATGATCTGAAGCATGCCACATTAACTGTCAAACATGGCGGAGGCAATGTTATGGCATGGGTATGTACTGTATGGCTGCCAGTGGGCTGATGATGCGATAAAGGCAGCAGGATAGAATATGAAGTGCACGGGGATATTCTCTCTGCTCCGATTCATGCAAATGCTGCAAAACTGAGCAGACAGCACTTCACGGTGCAGATGGATAATGACCCATGGCTTACTGCCAAAGCAACCCAATGGTTTCTCAAGGTAAAGAAATTAGACATTAACAAATTATGGACCTAAGTGTAGCTCTTATCCAGCTCGCTATGAAATTTCAAGGACTAATTCTAAAACATTTTTTTTTCCTCAAAAGAAGTTACTGCATTTTTCATCTGTTGTTACTTACACAGAAGTGTTATGCATGAATAAAATAGCAGCAGCAGCAGCAGTAACTCCTTAAAGGTACCAATTTTCTTTTGTAATAGAGACTTGTTGATTTCAAGCAGGAACAGGGGGCTCATGCAGATTTAGCAGGTCATCGACTAATTGGCGGGTTGGTGGTTCGATCCTTGGCTGCTCCAGTCTGCATTCCAAAGTATCCTTGGGCAAGATAGTGAACCAGAGTTGGTCCCGATGCATTCATCTGAGTGTGAAGGTGTATGAATAGAAAGTACTTACATATAGAAAAAAAGTGACTGGTTGAAAGAGACATTTTGTATGAAAGAGTGCTCAAATAGAGTCAAAAAGCCCTATTTAAGAACGAGTCCAGTTACCATATTTATGCAACATACTGTTTAATCACATTTCCACTTTTATGCTTTTGAAAGGGGGTAGTCGACCTCCAGAACAAGCCTGTATTTATCTTGTGTATTTTACTTTCCCGTCACTGTCAAATCATAGAGTGGGATACCCTGCCAGACCATGATATTTAAAGAAGATGTTTCTATAACAACTCAGGGCTGCTCTGAAGTATTTTTATAGCAGATATCTTGGGAGAACACTTAATAGTCACAGACATAATCCATCTCGATAGATGAATGGTTTAATAATGCATTACAAATTGTCCACATGGGGAAGATCAGATCAGCTAGCTTCTCAGCTGATGTGTTTCATTTATTTATTTATTTATGTATTAGGCTTTTGCTGCAAGCTGTGTCTTAATCTTTAATTGTGCACGTAAGGAGATGGTAAGCGCGCACGGTCGTTTTTCACTTTTCACGTACAGTCGTGCTGGGGACCTGTGAGGCAGCACTGAGAAGGTGCACCCAGCTGCTGTCACCTTTTTTTAAGATCCCATTCAGATAGTTTTCTTTTAGTTATATTTAAATCTCAGTTTGGAGTTGCTAAGTGACTCTTGAGCATTTGATCGAATGTTTTAGTGTCACACACATGGGCTAGCTGTAATTTAATTCCTGTTTTAATTGAGATGATGTCATAGGGGCAAGAGACAGAAACACTGGAAACGTAAACAAGACACGAAGAGGAGCGCTGAAGATCGAAAACAAAAGCCCCGTTTTGAATCGTCGTTACGTGGTCGTAATGAGATTTAACTCCTGTTTAATGCTTTCCATAATGTTTAAAGATAAACTATTTATTTTGATTATTGATAAACATGTCCTAACTTTTACTACACAGGTGGGTCCTTTTGGTTTTATGGACAAATGCCAAGAAAATCCCTTCATGGGTGTAACTGATGTTCCCGTCCATAATAGGATTTTGTGTCACTGTCATGTCTCTCTTACATATGAAAAACGAGGTTTTGTTTTTCAAACTTAACCGAAACCGTGAACCCAAAGCCTAAATAATTAGTTTTAACCTGCACACACAAACTAAAAATAAAAATAAATAGTTTTATTTATGAAAAACATCTGAAGTCTCCTGAGTATCAGGCACATTACTTGCCACCAACCTTACCACTGCTTAACACGGACTTTATATCTATTTCTAGAAACCTAAATATATGCGTGAGCTTTGCCAGCAGCAGGAGCAAGGTCTGGCTATAGTGACACCCTTTAGCTGTGGCCATATTAAACATTACTGTCTTAAAAATACTGTATAAAAGTGTGACTAAATGTAAAGCGAGGTTGCATTCAGAATGAAAATCCATTCATGAATCCATTTCTTTACCCACTTGGGGATCATATTTTACAGCCTGAACAGGCTGCTTTTAAGTTGGTCCATGTGCGTTTAACCTTTAGTTGCTTTATATTTTATTTTTTTGTTCATGTAATTCCATACTGAATCAAGGATGTTTAGATCAGAGCTCTGTAAGGGTGTAAGGGTCATACCACAGTGCTGACAACGAAGTCTGAAGACAAATCATGTGCTTTTCTGATGTTTATGACTTTCTGGTGACACATCTGTGTAGCACTCTGTTATCTGGAGGGCCGTAGCCACTGCTAAACAGCCTCCCCAGCTCTGCTGCTGTATTGTTTTATTGGCTTGAATGCAAATTTGATAGTTTGCGTGTGGCTTTACAGACCTTTTTTTTGTGTGTGTGACTAATAGCCAACATCACAGAACCCCACTGATCTAGGGCACAAGGTGACCCTCCTTTTGTTCACACACACAGACACAAACACACACATGCACACACAAACAGACACACCTTCTAAAACACCTCCTCAGCATTCTTGTGCTCCACTTTTTACCACTGTTATTAGAGGGTGTGGGTGCTGGATAATAGTGCATGCAATATAATACTCCTATCCATGCCTGTGTGTGTGTGTGTGTGTGTGTGTGTGTGTGTGTGTGTGTGTGTGTTATTAATGGAGTGCAACGGTTTCTAGAAGGGGACAAGTGGATATGAGAGAGGACGGTCCGCTTCTCTCTCAACACCATTCATATGTGTGTGTGTATCCATGTCTCAAATGTAACATCCAAGGTGATAGTACTAAAAATATATAAAAAAAAGAAAATGGAATGGAAGAAAGGTGGCACCTGTTGCTTGACACTACAAGATGAAAGCACCATAAATCAAGGAATTGGTGTATAGAAGGCGGTTAATTGCCAGCAGAAATCGTATTTGAGGTTTCGATATTTTAAAGGCATACAGAGGCGAGGGCGTTTCATTCTGAACTGCACAGCAGTCACTTCCTCTAATGCAGCCAGTTGTGACCTAACACTTCACTTTGCCAACCACAAGAGCCTTCTTCACCTTCTCAGCCAATTAAGTGGTCTTATTCTCACCACTTGATGAAAGTGTTGCAAATTGGGATCTGCTAGTGCTGTGTGCCATCAAAGCCTTAATTCAGCATGCTTCAATGCAAAAAAGCTAATATTTTTAAAAGTGGTTCATTGAAGTCTGACATTTGGCTTGGTGGTAAATTTGCATTTACTGCAAGTCCATTAGGTACAATGTATGTAAAAACAAGAAGAGAAAAAAAATTGCTAACATTATAGCAGTTAATGTGATGATAATATGGACCTTTACGACACCAAAAGCTACCAAATTCAGTTTCAGAAACCATCATAATGGCTTATTTCAGTATTAGAGTTTATGGATCAAAGTACTATGCAAAAGTCTTAGGTCACCCCTCTTTTGCTGGGAAAATGGAAACTACAGTATGTACAGTGATTTTGTTGAAACTTGTATATAAATACATGGAAATAGTGCATAGGAGGCAGAAAGTTCCATTCTAACAACCTTGAAAATGAGTATGACCACAATATGACCACCTTTGTCTTCAACAAAGCCTGAACTCTCTTAGCCAAGCTTTCTTGGAATTTCTTTACATTCTCCAGGAATCGTTCTCCAGGCTTCTTCCATTCTCTGTCTAAATGAGCCCACACTGCTTCACTAATGTTGAGGTCCGGGCTCTGGGGAGGCCAGTTCATGATTGCTGCTGCTCCATTGTGTGTTTTTCTATTCAGGTCTAATTTGACTGCATTGGCAGTGTGTTTGGGATCATTGTCATGCTGAAAAACGGAGCCGTTGCCAGTCAGATGCTTTCTAGATGATAGTGTATCACATGGTGGATCAAAATCTGATGGTGCTTTTCTGTGTTCATAATTTTATCATTTTTGACAAGATCGCCAACACCACTGGCTGAGATGAAACAAAACCATTGAAAAGACCTTCAGAAAGCCTGAAGAACTATTGCTCAAGACTATTTTTTGAAGTCTGGCTCACTGGGAGCAAAATACAATGAAATAAGAGGTGACTGAAGACTTTTGCGCAGTACTCTGCTTACACTAACCACCTGCTCAGGATTGAACAATGAATAAGAAATACAGTTCCTTACAGCTTTAAAACAAAAATTCTGATCTTTCGATTTTTGATTATTTGCTAAAAATGTTCAGTTTTCAGAAAAGGTTTTGCAGCCTTCCGAATATGTCGTCAGCTGTGAGCTTGGAGCAGTGTTTATTCAGAGACTTTCACCAATCACAGGTCCTTTCAGATGAGCGAGTGTAAAGACCAATGAGTCCAGTGTCAAGTTAAAAATCAGATCTGCATAAGCTGTGTCTGGAGAGTTAGCTCTTTGCTGCAGGATGAGGATGAGGAGGAGGAGGAGGAGGGCTGTGCTTTCAAATCTTCCCCAACAGTGGACTAGACTTAGCAAATATTAGGTGTCATACCCAACAGCGGTAGCCAAACAGTTGTTCTTTTTGAGAGCCCAGCACTGGTATTAGAGTTTTACTGCAGTAAAATATGGGGGCAGAAAGCTAAAGCATGGTGAAGCATGGTGTTTAACCTGTGACAGGTGTGGCTCAGGTAATTGAGTGGGTTTTCCACAGACTGCAGGCTTGGAGGTTGGATCCTAGTGTACTCCAGTCCTATCATTGTGTTGTGCATGCGTCTACTGTATCTGTCTTTCTTTAAAAAAAAATAAAGACTATTTAAATTTAAGACATACAGTAATTCTGCCTGTTCTAAATATGTCTGTGTATAAGGATACATGTTCTATTTCACTAAATGTGTTCCTTCTATCTTTCTCTTTAGGTTGTCGGGCACTAATGTCCCCTCTCCTATCGTCAGCAACAAGAACTGGCTTCGGCTGCATTTTGTGACTGATGGCAACCACCGTTACCGGGGGTTCAGCGCACATTATCAAGGTAGGATGGGTAAAATGTGATTATCTTCACTGAGGATCATTTAAATGCACGCTTGCACACACACACGCACATGCAGATACAGTATAAGCATAGTGTGTTCATTTATCATAAACGGGATGTACAGTACATGCATATCTCTGCCTCTAATGACGGCTTTTTTCAAGGTCCTGATTTCGCCTCTTTTACCTTTTTTTTTATTTTTTTGGGCATTTTCGTGTTTGTGTTTCTGTCTCTGACAGTTGGTCCCCATCATCCATCTCTCAGCCTCCCACCTAATTACGCTTGTTGACTCCAGACATCTTGCCTTTTCGATGGTACATTTTCTCTCTGTCTCAATCTTCCCGCATCTCTCTCGCTCTCTTTCCTTTTTCTTGCTCACTCTTCTGTTTTTCTTTCTCTTGGGTAACTGTTCATAAGTGCACAGTTAGATTTCTTTGACACAAACCCAAACTGGTGGAAAACATTTGGAAATTCATTTGGCAGCGTCCATGTCTCCCAACAGTGATAATGAGAGCTGAATGTGTGGAACAACTGCACACAGATTGGAACAGAGAGTGGGCTTTTTTTGTTTGTTTTCTTTACTTTCCAGTTTTCTGTTGTAGTATTGGATTATCGCTACTACTTTAAGAAAAAAAAGTGTTTTGTAAATTGTTGGGTTCATGGTGAATAGAGTCAATTTGGCATCCAAACACAAGCAGAAAACAAGGTTGCTGTATGGGCTGGTATCAATTTAATCATAATCCATTCCAGTTCATAATGTTTAATATGCAAAAATTGAACTAGTGTGAGTTGATGCATTACAGTCTGGGTCTGTCCATGCGTCATTACCCTGGTCTGAGTGGGCAGCCAGCACACGCGCAAATCTCAGTCATCCTTGCCACCAGAATTTCACTGTCACTGGATTATTCCTGACACATTCCCTGCTGTGCCTCATGCCGTTCTTCAGCGCGAGTTGAAAACAAATCCTCAAAATACCGAGCACACTCAGGCAAGAAAGAGAAAGTGCACAGCTATCCAGAATGTCAGCTCTCAGGAGTACGGGAGTGGCGTCTGCTCCGTGTGCTGCCCCGAAAACTGGGCCCTGTTTGTCGAGTTTCTTTGTCAAGGTAAAACAGTGTTTACGCTCATGTCGAGAGGATACGCGAAAAAAGTCTGCACGTGTCTGAACTGACACATTTGTACACACTCAGCGACACAATGTGGATGTCTTTCAGGGAACTTCGTTGTATCTGCCTCACTCCACTCCACTCCCACAATTTTTTACACTATTTTTCCACAGTGAGTTTTTCAGACACACTGATAAACACAGCGATTCCTCTGAAATCAGTCCTGGTGACCTTCTGAATGCTTTTGAACTGGTATTTGTTTTCCTTTAAATACTTGACTTCTGGTCTTCCTGTGCACGCTTCCTGCCATGAAGTTTTGAGAAAATTTGATTTGCGTGTTGGCAGCATGGTGGTGTGGTGTTAGCGCTGTACCCTGCCTTTTGCCCTATGCCAGCTGGGATAGGCTCCAGCCCCCCTGCAACCGTGAATTGGATAAGTGGAAGAAGATAGATAGATAGATGGATGGATGGATGGATGGAAAGCACTGAGGGTGTGGGTGACAAAAACCAGCTCAGGACTACTGGTACAAAGTTTGTACTGTAAAATTCACTCAAAGTGTGATTAACATAAAGCAGATCAATGTCTATCTGTGCATCCAGGTGGCTGCTGAATGGATTTTACTGTATTTTCTTGAGAATTTTTGAAGAATCACAAGTCATTTCAGCTATTAATGCCAACGGATAATTATTTGCATATGATTTTTGAATGAAATCACACCCAGGAACTTTAGTGAATGTTATTGAATACCAAAAACCAATTGAGGAAAAAAATATGGTGAAATAAACATTCACATTTAACTGGGACTTATTAAAGTAAAGCTATAAAAATGAGAATTTAAGACTTTAGGTTCAAGTGATTATCACCCCATTCTTTTTTTTAATCTGTTTGTTCTGCCTTTCTTGTCACGTTTCTTCTCAGTCTTTTTTTTCGTTCTCATCCATCGGCTTTCTTTCTATACTTGATTGACTGATTGACAACCTGACCACTCCACTTGAGATTTGCCTTTAATTGGTTTAATTGATCCTAATTAGTTGAAAAGGTTAATCAACGTGTTAATGAGGGGTGGCAGTGTGATAAGTAAGTTGATTAATTAGTGGACTTTTTAACAAGATTATGATTGATTGGCTACTCTCTGTCAACTGCCAGTCATATCCATTACTTTGTTGCTTCTAAGTTATTAGCAGGAGGACAGGCTTGGTGACTGAAAATGGTAAGTCACCTTAAATCCCACAATGTTCCGAGAATTCTGGCAGATTAATGTCACAGAATATTGACATGAGACACTACATGAGGCGGCTTTTCTTTCTTTGAAATACAGGATAGTGCTGAAATGAATTTTAAAGCACATAATGAAAACCGTATCTTCATTCAGATTTCTTCATTATACCACAGGAAATGAGGAAAGGCCAATGTTCAGAATGCACTGCCAAAGGCACGAGTGGCAATGCTAAAATATTGATGACCTCCAATTAGATTAAAATTTTGTTGAAGCACTTGCAAACTCTCACTGGAAGATCTGATTTGAGAAGATGATTTAATTCAGTATTTTATTCTGTTTTGCTTCTTGCATATTTATTTTTGTATGTTGTCTTTACTGTTGCTAGCTTTACTCTTGGGGTGGTTAGCTCATCATTGGTTAATCTCATATTTGAACGTTATTTCATTTTTCTTACTTAACTCTAGAGAACTTCCAACACTGTATGTTTTTCTTCATCCACAAAAATCTCCTTTTCTCCAGGAGAATTCATTATCAAGCCCTTGGGCAGGCTTTGTTTAGTGTAGTTGCTAACACAGTCTGAAGGCAGTTCAACATTTCACTAAATGTCTTAATCAACAAATATGCTTTTGCTTCATTTTGTTTAGTTTACAAGACACTGCTATGAGACCTCAGAGATCCTCATTTGGCACTAGGTGCTGACAGCCAGTTGGACAGAATGTTTGTGTGTCTGTAAGGTTAGAAAGTCAAATCATAAAAGCCGCCTCCTTCTGCCGTGGCCCAGATTACGAGGACCTGAATTAATAATAATCTCCTAATGATTTGTATTGAACTTTGCAGAAAAGGGGCAGTAGGGTTAGCGAGTCAGCAAAAACACAAAGAAGAAGAAAAGAGGAAGTGAGAGAAAGAGGGTGTTACAAGTGTTATAACAATGACGAAGTCCAGACATGATGTTAAAAGAAGCTGATGGGTAGAAATGAGCTATGAGGAAATAAGGGTTCAAGGACCAAAGTCTGGGATCACAGTGTGGCTAAATATCAAATATGTAAAATTTCCCAATACCACAACTGGCTGTAGCAGGCCATTTCAAAGGCCAAAGTATGCATCTCTACTTGACAGTGTGTGCATGTGCGGATGGTTTTGTTCATGGTTCTTGGACATTGGAAAAGCCCATTCATAAATTAGTGTATTTAAAGAGACGAAGCCTGCAGCTCCAATGCGTGGCTTAACCAAATGCACCAAGTTAATTGCCCATTTAAAATGCTTAATTGATGCTTCAGAATGATTCAGAGTGGCAAGGTTTTGAAACATGCCATAGGCTTTATGTTGATAGACCTAAATTAAAGGAATGAACCATTTCAATTCAAATATCTCTCCGTAGAGCACGGCGTTCTTGTTAAAGGGAGAAATCGCTCCTATTAACATAATTTACATTTTAGTCACAGGCAGCCCTTTGAAAGCTTACAGAAATTACTTAATGTGTCAATATAATGTTTGTTTGTTTTTTCACACGCATTTTGCACAAGAACTCCAAACAATAGTGGGGAAACTGATGTGGATTACCATCTGCAAATAGCACAAACAGGAAATAGTCTGGTTCAGATGCATTCTCACCAAAGGAAGTACTTTAAGGTTTAAAAAGCACTTTGAGGCACCTGTTTGTTGTGATTTTGTGCTATATAAATAAAACTGAACTGAACTGAATCTGACGTTTTCTCACAGTCAGACAGTACTTTGACCTTGTACTAAGGAGCTTGCAGGTTAAGAACCATGTAATATCCAACCCAGCTGAGTCAAAATTTCTCTCCTCTCATACAGTTCCAGTAGGTACGGTCAAGAAGAGTTCATGGCTGCATGCGCCCGTGTGAAAACAGCTTATGTCATAGTTAATCTCTGTACTCCTTACCGTCTCCTTCACAGCTAAATACAAGCACAGCCATTAAGTATCCATTAGCATGTTTAATTGAAGCTTGGTAACTATTCAGCTGTGACAGCATCCCTGGGCAAAAGTAAATGCTATTCACCTCAGGACCAAAAATGCATTTAGAGATTTAGTCCCCCTAATAAAGAAAAGTTGTTTGTGATTGCAGTGCCTGTTTGAAAACATGCTTTACAGTCCAAATGTAGAAGACAAAATCAAAGTTGATGTACTTTCTCACTGTGGGAGCTCCTCTAAGTGCATTCAAGTGCAACGTATCATCTTGGGACTCGAGCTATGTGACTTACCCTGATTTGGTGACACACTAAAAGGCCCAACTTGTATACTTTTACTGTACAATGTACAATGTAGAGATTTTTAAAAAATCCACTTTTTTTAGTCACATTGGTACTGATTTAGAATTCAAATAGCATTATTATAAGGGTCTTGATGTATGTCTGCAAATAATTGATTGCTATATCAATTTTTAAAATCAACAGTAGTAAAAAAAAAAAAAGGCTTTTTGTGCGATTGACAACACACTAATGTCCAATGTCCAGAATCTAGAATCAGCAAACATTTACCTGGATCCAATAAACCTGGAAGACACATAATTAATGAATTTTAAAATAAAACAACAAGAACAACAGCTGGCAATGACAAACATTCACATCCTAGGAAACATCTATGCTCAATTCAGGTTCGCGCAGGTGCCGGGGCCTGTTCCCGAACCCCTGACCTTCTTCCTGGTGCAGTGCTAACCACTTCACATAAGAAATATCACATCTTCTTTTCTTCTTTGAAAATAAAGACTGAGAGGGCGGGAAAACAAGTTTGCATGAATGAATAAGTGAAGAAGTTTTCTGAAACGCAGCTGTTACATCTTCGAGATGTGACTGAGTGCATTACAGTATGTACTCACCCACCCCTCACCCCCACCCCCACAAACTATACCCGAGGCTAAAGCTGAAAATAGGAAGTTCAGAGTAATCTTCCCTGTTAAATAAAAAAAAGAACTGGAGCAGCTCTCCTCCCTCAAAGCTAGAAACCAGTGGATCAGGTTGTCAATTAAACCCTGTCACTGGCCACAGAAAAAAAATCGCAATAACAAAACAATACTACAGGACTATAACCTCAGGTTAACTTTTATAATTTTCAGGGTCATGTGTCTTCAGGAAAAAACATTCGCGTTATAACAAGGTAAAAAAGATGGGGACATTTGGTGAGCCACATGTCACACATGATTTCGGTCAGCCAGTGAGTCACATTTCCACTCAGCAAATGCAGCCAAGGCACAGTCAGCCAGCCACAAGTCGATGCATCAGATACATAAAATACAAAAATATATAGCTTGTAATAACTACTTACCGGAGACAGTGGTCAAATAGTTTTGTTAAAAACAGCGAGGAGTCCTCTGTTTTAACCGTTTATATAAAGCATTAGGTTTAACAAGCTCTGTAATTTAAAAATAATAATAATGGCAGCGCTGTCCTTTTAATTTCAACATCTCCATTCATCAGCTTGTGAGCATGTTGACAAGAACACCTCATGTTAGCTTGACACGTGGTGAATTTAGGTGAAGGCGTTTTATATCGACTAAAAGAAGAAAAATGCGTTAGTTGTTTCCACAACCAATTTATTTTCTTTTAATAACTTGTAAGAAGTTTTATTATAAATTCCTATCTGTATATACAGTATACAGACAGGAACTCAATCACTATGATGGCATTGGAAGGTTTTTGTTTGTTATTATTTTTACTTTCTTTTATGTATTTCTTTTTTCTTTTTTTCTTTTTTTTCTTTTTTTTTATGATGTATTTCTTTTTTCTAATATCTACAATAGGCACTGTAATGATTTCGTGCCAGTTGAGTCACCGAAAGGCTAAGCTAGGGGACTGCACAGTCGGCTCACTCCTAGAAATACAAACGATCCAGCTTCCAGGTACAGCTGCATTTGATCATTTATTTACATGCTTCAATAATCCATTCAAACGATTGCCTTGGAGTAGCTCACTACTTCAAGGCAACCTATACAAGGCAAGGCAGGTGACGTGCAAGAAAAGGAAAAGCAGCGAGCACAAAATACATCCTGCCACACTGGTGAACAGGTGAATTTACTTCTTCATTTATTTTTGTCTGCATTCAATGTCAGCTGAAATTGTCATTGAAACACCTTCTATGTGACAAGTGTGACAGATGTGCTGAAGAACTGAAGGAAAGTAGGCTAACTATAGTCATTAGCCTATCAACCAAAGCATCAGTTCAGCTAGTCTTCTTTCGGCAGTCTTACTCTGCATCCATCCATCCATCCATCCATCCATCCATCCATCCATCCATCCATCCATCCATCATCCATCCATCCATCCATCCATCCACCCACTTATCCTGTCATGCAACATTTTTATGACTTTCTAATTTCATCTTAATTCCTTAACTCTTTAATGTAAGAGTTCCTGGCAGCCATTCAATTAGCCAGATAATTTTTTTTCTGGAGCCCACTGAAACAAATTGAAATGTATATTATCACTCTTTAGAAACTAGCTACTGTAGATACCTGGAGAGTAATTGTCATTCAGAAACTTGTCCA